>JASANE010013038.1:0-77858 GCA_030248225.1 Trileptium ribeirensis
CCAATCGCAAATTCGTTGGAGCATTTTGCATCGTGCCCCTTCAGGCGGGGCATTCCATTGTAACATCATGGTACTTATAACTTAACGCCTTTCTCTTGAAACACGATTTAATTGATACCAAATTGATAAAATTTTAAATATTACACTATAAATGATGTCATTCAGCAGTAAGGTGACATCGCTTGTAAGCCAAAGCTTCGAAGATTTATCTAAATAACCCAATCTCGCGCTGATACGTATGTTAGTTTCTACTTTACCTAGAAAAATGAAGTTTTACTTGAACCTTTATAACTTTTATTTGTAACACAGCTTATGTAGTTAAAGCCGTGCATCAAAATAACTTAACGCACGTTTACCTAAATTAGCTGTATTTTTAGTTGTCAGTTGTAGCACCGCCAGGCGTGCGTCAAGTGATTTGTACGCACGGTTGTGTTGTTTAAACTCGTGTAAACTCGTGCTGACGCACTCGTCTGAACTGGTAACAACCGTGCGTATAAATCTCTTAACGCACGATGGCTGTGCTACAGCTATTACTTGTGCTACATTATTTCGTTAGTGCCAATCTTTTTATATTTGCTATTATGCTATTGTAATAACGGGACGCAGCTGCATGGCGCAACTTCCTAACACCATGTCCATACGACCCCGGCTATCACAACCTCAAGGGCGGACCATTAAATTTGTAATTTGGTCATTTTTCCTGGTCAGACCCAAGAAGCTATGGAGCTTAGCAGGCCGCAGGCGCGCTTCACGAGGTGTGTTCGGACCCCGCCCGATTGGTTGCGCACTTGTCTAGTATCTTGGTATGATTGCTGAGGTCCCCCAGGAAGGTTGACACCGAAACCTGCTCACAGGTCATAATGTCAAACCGCTGTTCCCTATACTAACCTAACGGAAATTGTTTCGTATAGCATGATTCAAAGTAAAACGCGTGATAATTTGATGTTTACAAGAGAAATTTTGAGTTCATTTCGGTTTATTCCCTGTCGAACACTGTAACAGTTTGTAGCATATGTGGCCCCCACAGAGTCCCGACATACCCTGAGAGTTTAACGTCGGACTACCTAATTTTTATCTTGACGACCTGGTTGTATTAATGTCTAGTGATAAAGTTTTTCTAGTAAATTTTATACTATATTTGAGTGTGATGATTTCGCGACTAAATTCGATTGACAACTTGGGCGGACTGCTCTCGCTACAATTCCGTAATTTTCATATACAAACACTGGTGGTCAACTGCACGTGTCAGGGCTTGGTGTATTCCCTTCGTCAAGCCGTGGCACGCGGAGTTGGCCCGAGTATTTATTGCGCTAGAAGATAAGTAACACGGGACAATTCAGGTAATTTTCAAGATTTTATTTGTAAAGTACATTACAATATCAAAACGCAGACGGGCAATGAGAGCATCATTTACGACAGTAAAAATTGAACAGTCGTACCCGAACTATCTGGTCGCGCGATCCCTTGCCTATTGCCATGCTGGAAGGGGGTTGGTATGAGCGAAAGCGTTGCCGGGAATACCGGGCCAAAATCTGTACCCGCGGCGTGTACTTATTAGCAGTAACAAACTCAGTTACAAGGCGGGTCGTGCGTTCTGGCGTGCTTCGAAGTTCGCTCTCGGTAGCGCACGACGCTATAAGTATTTGGGAATCGTGCGGGGAAGGGATGAGGTTCGGTTTAACGCGACAACAAACGCTGGTCATAAAATTGGCACACTAAAGCTAGCATCGAAATCAGGGGCGCAAACGGATGAATTTTAACGGAAAATAGGAGAGGGGCGCGAGCCAGGGTACGCGCATAAACGCAGGTTCACAATGTACATTTATCGATCAGTACGGCTAGTTTATTCGAACCGACTACGGTCCGCAGCGACACATAATGGTGAACACTCGATCAACTATAATGCAAGTGGAAGAAGTACTATGCATCAATCCTTTACAAGCGAGGTACTATTGCAGAAGCCATATAGCTGGTAACTCCATATCCCAATACGTTCCTGGTCCAATAGGCACTGCCTAACATCCTTATCGAGTCTCTATAACGTTTCGTCCTTAGGCCAGGTTTTTCTCTAATTTCTAATTGCCGTTGTCTCAGTATTTCAAGTAGTCCAGCCGGGAGTTTGATTATCCCGAGTCCAAAATTCGCGTATAGTTAGCCTGGAACGGTGGGGGTCGATTTTGGCGGAGGACTAATGGTTAAACTACATGATACTTTCCGGGGGCGTCGTTTTGATCACGTTGAAGGGTCGCCCCTAGTCACTATATCGGCGGCATAAATAAATGGGGGCCCGAGAAAATGCCATTTTTTGGCGACTTCCTTGGCGAACAATGTCACTGTTCTGACCGCTTCATGCAGGTGCTCGAGCATAACTCGCAGATGAGACTCCATGTGCACTCTGGGGGTGTGCTGGTCATTTACATAGGGGCATGGGCACTCGGAGAGCCGGCCTCTGTTGCGACCTCTGGCACCGTTTTCTAAACATGGTGGGCTAGACGTGCCGGTTGGATTTCTGCGCCTCCTTCGGGCTGGTAAGTGTGGGTATTTCGCCCACGGACGCGTCTGCGTCCCCTTTTTGGCCGTTGTTTTCTTTGGTTGGTTTCTTTCTCTTTCTTTTGGTCCTTTTGTCGTTCTTCCCTTTGTTCTATCTCTCTCTAACTTATCGTAAAGCTCTATTACACTGCACATGTTATATTTGTGCAGTGTCTCGACTGCACTGTCGAAATTGTGCAGTCAAGTTATCACTAAAATTTTATCCAAACTCGACAGAACTCGATAGTCGAGTGAATAATACGGAGAAGTCTGCAGCGGGCATAAATTCCCCGTGCAGGATCGAAATATAACAAGGGAAAATGAAAAAGGAGAAAGACAGACATGATAAAAAGAGAAATCGGGGCATACATAGTACATAGCCTAACAGGCAACCAGAGATAAAATAGAAAAATGCCTAAACTCAGCGATCAACTCGCTCCAAGGAAAGAACGGGGTTTTGCACTTGCTCGGTTTGGGGTCAGAACGATTTATGCGAGGGGGGTAGTTTTCTTTATCGTACCTATAATATTTTAGCTTTATTTTAGAAATTCAAACAATGTCTTGGACTGTTGCAAGAGTTAACCGCTCGAGGAATGGCGTTTGGCCATGTCTCCGGCGAATTTTTGTCGACAATGATTTCCTCGGTTTCTATGCGCCAACCTACCCATGTAGGCTTAGTATTACAAGCTCCGGATATTTTGAGAGTCGAATCGAAGTAGTTACAGGGGCAAATATTTCAACGACGTAGCTATAACCAATTACTGGCAGGCAGTGTCATGGGGCGGTCGAGATCTCAGGCAGTCTAGGCTAACCTACGCGAAGCTCCTTTATCCTTTGGTAGTGAACAAAGCACACGTTATCACAAGTTGAGAGTAAACCGCTGATCCTTCAATGATAAGTAAGAACTGGCTCCTCGCGGAGTGCCAATACCTTATGCTCAAGCTGAAATTCTTAGAACTTGTTTGGTCTTTTATATTCCCCGAATATTCTTAGCTCGAACGGATAAATAAAATTTTGGGAGCTTCCTAAAGCCCTACAGGGGTTAGCCCCTGTGCCTAACTGCTACGTCAGTCCGAGCTCAAGCAGCAGCATGAGGGTCGAACAGTCCACTAAGCTGCGAATTTGTAAACCATAAACATGAACAAGTAAGCCTGTTCCTATAAATCGTTGGGAAATTTTACCGTGGTCAGCTCAGGAAAAATTCAACTACCCTAACTCAAAAGCAACAGATCATGTAAAACCTGGACGAGAAGCGTCCATTTTGATTTACCTTACCTATGACTACGAGGAATCAGAAGGACTTCGACATTTGTGTTCACAACCTAATACCCCCCGTGCAATCACTCAACACGTTCCCAAAACGGAACTCGACAGAGGAGGTTTGTCAAAGGACATGCAAAAACGCGACAGATTGACATGGGTAGACAAGACGTCCTCCGACGGGCGTCCAGTCAAACTACCGAAAGTAAAATCGTGCTACAGCTAATTAAATTTCGATGGTCTGTTACATTTTGATCTGGGGAAAATAAACCCCCATACACCTGGTTCTCCTCCTGACTTACAATATTCGGTCCGGGACAGCAATTGCTAGTCCCCTTCCGCGAGACGGAAGATGTCTACGTTCGGTCGAATCCCATTCCAAACGCAAATCAAAGGAAAAGCACGGAAAAGTAAAACAAATTGCGAAACCAATGCGATGAAACTCTAGCGTCGGAGCCGGTCAGTAAAATCGACCGAACTCCACGCTGACGAAGTTGAACTGATTCCTAGAGTCGACGCGGTAGTCGTCGCCTCAAAATTTTCGCCTATATTGAAGGATGGCGATTCTGTCGCCATCTAATCGTCGATGATCTTTTGACGCCCACTTTTTTGAGCTCAAACCCGGGCACCCAATCGAAAAATTCCTCAAATTTTATTTTTCACAGCTATCGTAAACCCTGGGTCCCCTTTAGAGAGAGTCGGCTTCAATCGAAATCGCCAACATGAAATTTGAACCCTCCGAATACTCGGAGGTCGAACACCTGCGAATTTAACCCAAATTCGAATAAAATTTTGAACCCTATCCCATTGTCATTTTTAAATTTGTGTCAAAAACTTATCCAAGATTCATCACTCAAATCTTATAAATCCCTGACCTAACTTTAATCGTTCGTTATTCCCAACTGTTCCACTAAAAGGGTTGGATCACCCGTCAAATTTCAAATTCGAAAGTCAACTCCTACCTATGGGCTGCTTATAGTAAGCTGGGAATTTGTCCTCTTTTTAGTATCAGTCCAGTCTTCATGTCCTCATTCATCAAATTTTCGCTGGCTAACTCGTCGATTTAAGGCCATGTTTCTATTGTTCGACGCGTTAGCATCCCCATCCATCACCCACGTAAGCCTCCTCAGAGTCCATCTGGGGGCTAAATCTTACTATCGAATCCATGGGCAAACCTGCAAACATTGCACGTTTACATGTCGGCTTATAAAATAAAGCCAAACATTCCTATCTGACAGCTTTTCAAATATCCTGACAGGGCGTCTTTAGACGTCCCAAAAAGGGGGAACCGATGGCGGGAATGAGCTCATTTTGCGGTTGGGGGCGCAGCACATTCCCCGGTATCCTATGAACTATCGGGGGCCCTAGTCGGGAATTCCAGGAACCCACGGGAGGGCCCTAAATATACCCACGTCCTTTCTAATCATTCGTCTCCAGTCCATTCGTAAAACTTATGAATTTAGTGTCTTTTTGTATGTCCTGTCCTTGTTCGTCCTGTTTTTGTCATGTCCTTATATATAGAGTCCATACATATATACATATATACACATATACATACTTACATATAAACACACTCGAGTACTCGTGAACACATAAACATACAATACACACAAGACACAGTGGCGACCTGAGCGACAGAAAGGTCGATCAAGTCCACATCGGAAACACACACGAGACAACAACAACAACAACAACTACACAGCAACCACAACAACGACGACAAATACAACACAGCCACAGCGACGACAACAGCGACAACCGACCAAAGAAGTCGGTTAGAGAGAGAAAAGAGAAAGAAAACGAGGACGCGGAGAGGAAAAGAAGGGGCACGGGAAGGGAAGCTCGACAGGGGATTCCCGATGGATTTTCGAGAGGCTGGGGTGAAATTCGGTCCCAGGACGAAGAGCGGGGCCGAATGATGCCTAACATGAGGGGGTAGACGTAGTGGAGGGTCGCGACCCAGTCTGGGTTCCGATATATATAAGTATACAGGGATTCAGCGGGCTTTCCCGCACTAATTGTTGGGTGGAGCGACGCCGGCCGGGTTCTGCAAAGGCGATTCAAACGAGGGGTGATTTCGCTGCATAAAGGCAGCAGTTAGGGTGGCACTAAAATCACGACTGATAGAGAGTGTCGATGGTGGTGGGGGCGCTTTTGTCGGCTGTCCCGAGTTAACGCGGCAACGGACGGAGGCCCGCCGGGTATTTTTGAGGATGTCCCGACGTGGTGAATGCAATGAGGGGCGATTTGCCTACTTTCGAGTTAGGGACAAATTTTCGGTTGGTGCGTACACACTTTCAGTCGGTATTCCGAACTGTGGGCACTTTAACGGGTTATAGCGGGCTAGCGAGAAGTCGGCCGGGGAACCGCACAAATGGTTGTGTTCGCCCAAAGCAGGCGAGTAGAATGAGTTGTCGCATGGGCGCATTTAGGTTCAGGGGTCCCGTATGGGGTTGGCGTACGACGACAGACAGAATTTTATGTCGAATTTTCATAGTGCGGTATAAAACAGAAAATAACTCACATAGCAGCGGATTGACGGGTCAGCCCGAGACCCGCCTGGTCTCGTTAGATGTCTAAGTGGGTAAATTACTGAGAAACACGCATACTTCCAATCAATGATTCGACGGTGAAAAGAAAAACCAATTGCTAAGGCGCGGGTCAGGCAAATTTGGGGCGTCAAAGGACGCTATAAAAAGGAAGGATTTGTACGGTGGGGGCAGAAAAATAGTCGTACCGAAACACGAAAATCAGACAGTACACACATACATATACATAACTATATATCCATCCTAGGTTATGTCCACTCGGAACCATGGTCACCAGCCAAACCTAGCGTAAGTAATGGCTGTTAGTTGAACGTTCACCTGTTTGTCCCCAAGATGTCTCGTGAAATCCTCCAGCGATTTGCGACATTTTGACCTCATTCGAAAGCCCTAAAAATTCTCTACCGAAAGGTATTCGGGGCATTGTCGGGAAACCTGAACCGTTGAGTTGTTATGGGCCGATAAACGAGCCCGATGTACGTTGTTTCCGAGTATTCGGAAGCTACCGTAACCCATCTGTTTCAGCTCATTTACGCGACCATGACGCTATATAAAGCTTAAACCAGGTAAAATCAATACTCTTGGTTTTGATCACTTCCCAACCCCTTAAATTGTCAAAGGCCTCCTATTCCCGGACGGTCGGAATTTTAACGTTCCAATAGGGAAATAGGGAGAAGTAGTCGAGTTCCGTTCAGATCTCCTATCTTATCCTGTCAAGGATTCCATAACATTCCTTATCCTCCTGAAGTTAAACAGCTAACCTACGTCAGTTCTCTAACCTTCGTCAGTTCTCCCTGGGCTCACATGAGCCTGTCCAAATATATAATCATACAATAAATCATGCAAAGGCAAACGTTAGATCAACGGCAAAAACGTAACAATGACAAAATGTACATCCAATATAGTGATAAACAACACAATTGTCGATAACCATGGCACCAAGCAACATACGAAAGTTTTGTTCCCGCAGACCGTGTTCGGCTCAATTCTAGACTCAGTTAAGTGATTTGAGCGCTAAAATCCTGCAAAACGCACGTAACGGGCCGGAACGGGCCTGTTACACTATGTTGCAGTGATATGCAACATCAGTGCTAAAAATCAAGTAATGTCGTGACTTGCATGACAAACCGTTTACTATTTGCTTGCAAATTTGGTCCCATCGTAACTTATATATTAAGGACGAAAATACATGACATATGCATATGGTCTTTAGTTAAATTATCTATTCTAATGATATATTTCTAGAGTCTGCACTTCAACCAAAGAAAGTGTTAAAACCATAGGCGTCCATAGGGAGAGGGTTGGTGTTACTCCCTAAAGATAGGACCCCTCAAACAACATTTACCCCAACCTCAGAGGCTCATATCCCCACCACCTCTGCTTCTCTTTGCTTCGCCCCCCCAGCTGCCACCCGCCAGCCCCACGCCGCTCTGCTCCGCGCCGCTGGCGCTCGGGCAATTTTAAGAACTATTAACAAAATTTGAGTTAAATTGACAAAAATTGGGGTGAAATTAGCAAAAATGAAGAGTTTCCCCAGGGTAGCCGGAGGGAGGTGTACGCTCTCGATAACTTCCTGCGCCTTAGAACCTGCCCCAAAGAACCTCGCTCCCCTGCAGACTGTCTACTCCCGTAAGCGGACGGGCGTTCGATAGTTCAATATACTACTGCTAATGTAATTTGTTTTGGTGTAAAAATGAGTTACACATTTGCTGTATCGGAGCTGTTGTGTTAAGAATATGCCAAAGGAACTTTTGTGAAAGATTTGGTCAAACGACTGTGTTAACTAAACTGAATTCGACGGCGAATAGAAAACCTTTACCGAGGATGCACCATTAGATGGCTATGTGACTGAGAGTAAATATGATTAATGCTTCGGCATGGGTAGCTTGCATGTCATACAAACTCCACCGCCGAAGTTTTGAGGCGTAGGAGGCATTGAAGCTTTGGTAAAACGTGAATTTCCTAACGGTTGAAGTGTAGAAATAATTGGAAATTACGCGAATTCCAAGGCATGATCATGAGCAAATTTTGGTTAATTGAACAATGGACCGAATCGACAGAGGCGAACACGCCATCAGAGCTCATAAATCAGTATGACGTAAAAATACGAGATATTTAGTCTCCTAGAAAACGACTTCAACACCTAAGGCTTCATCGCCGGCTACGCCACCAAGGTGGGTAGGGCTACCTGCCAGAGAGATCGGCGCTTCGCGCCTAGGGGGCCTGTCCCCTCAAGGGGATAATGTCTGCTGGGCCCAATGAGTATGTATGGATACAATGGCTATCTTTAAAAGTAAAACATACATGGAAGGCAAGAAAATGAATTTCACAAAATGTCACCGAAAGGTGTGTCTAAATCAACAAATAGGGTGACAAAAGATGTTTTCAATAGAAGGTATCGACAGAGAAGACGAAAGCTGATGGAGTGAATCATGAATTTAGAATGTTAAAGGACGGTAGCCCAGATGAGTACAACCAAATCAGGCTCAGTTTTTGTCCCAAACATATAGTATTTGCAGATGGTGTAACGACGAAACAACTTTTAATATAATAGATTAAAAAATAAAAACTATTGTGTGGAAGCTGAATAATCTGTGGTTTACTTTGTTGTATATAATCTACCAATGTATATCATGTAATTTAATATGTGTTCTGTTTAGTATTGAATTATGCGAATATGGACAATGCAAAACAGGAAAATTGCATGAATAGCAAATTGGCTTACGATGTTGAATAATTTCAGACGTGGGATTTTTTTAGACAGACCCTGATCGATGGCATATCAAGGAGCTGTGCGACGTATACCACCTATTGGGTATTTGTATGTAAATCGGGGAGCACATTCTGACAGCCTGTGTTTGCATTTTTTAGGAAGAAGTATGACTTATTCACTGGTTCAGATTTTTAGCTGAATAATTTAGACCAAAACATCTATGCAGTATATATTTGAACAAAGCACGAATAGAATGCGGTCAAATTTATATATGAAAACTTAGGAGATATGCATAAACCTTATTCATTTGTAATGAAAAATATGTGTTGAATTGTTCATTTGTATTCCAATTTCTGCGCTTCTTTTGTTCATTGGTGTTATAGCTCTGAATAATTTTCCAATGACGTCCAGATTTTGAAAGAAACAAAAAAAAAATAAAAATCTGATCAAAGTCTTCTCTGGTTCTGATCTTATTTTGAGTTCAAAATTTTGAGCTGTAGATTTGAAGTCGCGAACGCTGTTAAACTTTTATTTATAAACATGAGTTGTTTAATAATACAGAAGGCAAGAAAGAACTAATTTGAAAAGACTTATATTTTGTTATGTGATAACGGAAGTATAAACTTGTTTGTCCATATATATTAATATATGTTTTTAGATTCTATGTAACATATTTGTCAACTTTGCTCCATTTGTGACCCTAATAGCAGCCATGGTATGCTTATTCATCGGTTATGTCATGCTGCACCTATGCCAATTTGTCGCAATGTCACTATTAAAATGTAGTGCAGCCGCACAAGCGGCAAAATACAGTCAAAGGTTTTATGTACCGTTTATCATATTGAAGACGTGCGGTTAAAACCATGAATGGTCTATCAGATCGGATCGGATTAACACTACATAGTACGCGTGAAAAACAGATCGGACTACACGTAATTTTATACAGCGTTTCGTAGTAACGTATTCATGTTCAAATTTATGCAGTGCATCTTAAAATAGTGCTTCAAATTCATTTGCATTCAAGCTGACGATCAGTAATGTCCCAAATGCAGCCATTTTTATTTAGCCAACAAACTGTTCTTGCATCCATTCTTTGTCATACCGTTCCGGTCTCCGGGACCCGCCGGGGTCGGCGGGGGGGGTCGTCTTATACTTGTTAGTTCTATTATCAACGATACCAATTTGTGTGCAGTCTTGTTGCTGCGTCCAGTTGCGTCGTGCTACTATTAGACAATAATGCAACATGATGGTATTCCTGTTCAGATTTTTACCAGCACTGCATATACATTTGTTGTGTTTGTACAAAACATTTTTTATTTGTTTCAATCGATTTCAAATAAATATTTGCACTGCTCATTGGGCTGGCGAACTATAGAATGCTAGAAAACGCAATTTGTACATTTCAACTGTGTAAAACTATAAAATACATTCTGAATAACGAGATACATTCTTTTCTGAGCTACTGTTTAATAGTATTATAGTTACATCAATATTTCGGACAAACGTTAAAATCTGAAATAGGAAATTTATAGTTATTGTCAAAGTAAAAAAGTCAATTCTTACCATTCTTAGAATATACTTACCAAAGTTAAAATTTTGACCACAGAACAAGCGTCTGCACACGAGAAAGTGGACTACCTTAAAACAGCAAATAGATTCAAAAAATGTGCCACATTTTCTGTCAATCTTCAAAAGATTTTTTCCTGTTAAGAGCAATAGTGAAACTATCCATGTATAGCGTTCGGGGGTGTTGCATTCTAGGTATAATGAATTCAATTTTTAATACAGCTGTTGTAGATCGTTTTCATTAGAAAGTGATAGTGTTATTGTTTTCTTTCAACTAATCACTGTCACTCACTTTAATAGGTACTTTTAATCTTTATCTTCAATCATCTGCTGCATCGTACGGCATTATATTTATATTAATTCTATGAATTACGCTAGGAAATAGCTATTTCGTGCATCCGGTATAAGATAGAATTTTTGACCGACAGCCTATTTGCGCTTTCGTCGCTCTCTTATAAAGTGACCGGTTAAGTGATCAAGCTCTTTTAAAAATGGAATAATTCAGCGCCACTTGAAATTTGATTACAGGTTTAGTTTCAATGGCATATAAGTAAAAATACAGCGTTGGTGACGCATCGCATCGTTTTCTATCATACGATCATTATTTGAATTTTCCCAGGTGAGCACGACATTCACACCGAATTTGGAACCACCAACTTTAGTTGAAGTATTTCGTGCCACTTTATGTGGTTCCAATTCATGGTCTACGGTGAGTCTACTTTTTCAGAGTCATTTCCTATGTGAAATTACAGCTATAACTGTATTGATTTAGTGCATTACTATGCAGTATTATACTTATTCATTGGTAGGGATATGGATTGCCACATTCGTTTATTTGGAAAAAATTGTATATTATTTCAGATATCCACAACCATATCCTAAAATTTTGATATTATATATTAAATTGACTGTGTAACCGCTCTCTCCATTCGTTATTACAACTATCTTTTATGACATATTAATAATTTGAGGGTAAACAATTTTAGGAATCCTTTGGATTATATGCTTTTGCACCTATATTTGCAGCATCACTTCCACTATAATAAAAGACTATACCTATTTTTAGCACACTATATTTAATTTGTAGTGGATACTATTTCATTTTATAGTTAGCACTGTTGTATTCAGCAATAGGTGGAATCTGTGGTGTTTTTGGTGCTGTGGGGATCCTGAGAAGGGCTGGACAGCCACATAAAACCAAATGGAGGAACAGAGAGTTCCGTTCGAAATTTCACTTCCAAGCAGGAGTAAAAGTAAGTTTTATAGGAACGAGCTTCTGGTAAATATTACTTAAAATCTATTGCTAAATTATTCTGAGGCAGTTACGCATGGCATATAGTGACGGTGTGTCTACATCATTAAAATACGTTCTACATGTAACATAGTCAATCAGTACTCGGGGAGATTAGTTAACATTACGAGGCGTTGCAACTTGCCTCACTCGTAGCGTTTAGCTTGTCATAGATGTTTATGTATGCATATTCAAAGACGTCAACATTTAAAAGGTTTCAACAACAAATTAGTATAAATTTACGTATAAATTTATGAGTACTGCAAGCATAACTACTTCAGGCCATCCCTTATTGATACGGAGCGACGAAGCGCGCGGTGTTTTCACTGAATGCTCTAAGGGGAAAATCGTAAAAAAATTTTTTATCTGTTTCTGTCATTTATAACCCATCTCCGGATGGACGGATTTCGATAAATATTTTTATTCGATAGCAATAGGGATGAGGATGTGCCCTTTTGGTAAACGCGAGCAGCTCCGACCCATTGTTGGAGCCAAAATGGCAAAACAGGTTTATAGGATCTTTGCAAAATTTCACCTTACGGATACCAATTTTTCGCAGCCAATATCTCGTGACATATGTTTCGAATCAAAAATTAAAGCCATCAGATAAAATTAAGTCATTGGCTCATTGAGATCTACAACTTTGTTAACCACGACTTTTTTGTTGGACCAGTCCCTGCACCGCCCTAGGCCCGAAAATGGTTCATCGACCCTTTGCCGGAAATAGCAATTTTTCAAATTTCGGCAAATTGTAGCTCGTTTTTAACACAAAACGACCATCTTTTACATTATCAGGCACGCTGAATACGATGATTTTGCTATTTATAGTCACAGAATTGACTATATTATTCCTTTTCGTGGGGTTAAGTTTTTTACAATCGATGAACCTAATTTCCAAAGTGTAGTGAGTTTTCACACTTGTTTGGTTATTTATTCCTTGTATGGCATCAAAGATAATCTTAGGCTTGTCATGGGGATGGAGATCCCCATCCCCATCGCCATGGGGATGGGGATGGGGTGGGGATGGGGATGACTTTAATTTCGCGGGGATCCCCATCCCCGCGGCGGGGATAGGAAGCAAATCCAATTTTAATTCAGTACCTTTCATGCATGAGCGCAATGTCGGCTGAAGTGTAAAGCTGCACTTGTACAGTAGACTTGTAGATTATGTGTGCATTGATCCACGGTGAACTGTGTTCACTACCGGGGTGCACGCAGCACGTCCCAGATTCCCATCGCCATAGGGGAACGCGCCCGATAGCAAGGCAGACTGACAGCCACGGGCCCCAGTTTCCCCTGCTAGATACTCGAACTCTCTAGTAGTCAGGCAGAAACTGGGGGGCTAGATACTTGAACTCTCTAGCCTTCTAATATTTTAGAATTTGTCTGATACTTTACTCTCAGACATTTTACCGTCCAGATACTAAACTCTCTGGCCCACTTATACCGGATATCGCATCGATTAACCTTAGATAAGCTAGATACATATCCTCTCTAGCTAGACTATACTACTGCATTTTGCTAAGCATGGGACTCACCATAAACATAGATCACTCCGTGCCAGCCTGAGCCTTCTCATATGCTTCTTGAACCTCCGAACCGAAAGGATTGATGATGTTTTTGCCAATTATCTTCGCACCCTCCGTTGATAGGTGATACTTGCCTTTGTCGAACATTTCCTTTTTGAGCTTTTTGCCGGCGAAGAAGTATGCAGTGGTGTCCAGGAAGACAAAGTTATTTATGGTTTCATTGAAATATATTGAAAGCACACAAGAAAAGCTAAAGAAAGCCTTGGATTCAGAGATGGTGTCTGAGGAGGACCGAGATAGCGAAAACAGTGACAGTGACTAAGACTTCGCAGACAGCTAGAGAGAGTTGTATCTAGCAAGTCGCATTTGGAAGCAAACCCTTGTGTCAGAGGAGTCGATAGCTCAGTTATTGGTATAGCCATGCTAGAGAGTATATGTATCTAGTTTATCTAAAGCTAATCCAAGCCCTGTGTGTACAAGTTGGCCAGAGAGTTTGGTATCTGGACAGTAAAATGTCTGAGAGTACAGTATCAGACAAATTCTAAAATATTAGAAGGCTAGAGAGTTCAAGTATCTAGCCCCCCAGTTTTTGCCTGACTACTAGAGAGTTCGAGTATCTAGCAGGGGAAACTGGGGCCCGTGGCTGTCAGTCTGCCTTGCTAACGGGCGCGTTCCCCTATGGCGATGGGGATACTGGGACGTGCTGCGTGCACCCCGGTAGTGAACACAGTTCACCGTGGATCAATGCAGACATAATCTACAAGTCTACTATACAGGTTTAAACTTCAACCGACAATTGAACAGAACATAATGCTTGCCGACTGGCAAAAGTTGCAACAAAGGCCACACGATTTTGAAAACTTAATAATATCACGCTAGATGTTTATGTGAGGATCCTCGTGGGGATCCCCACGGGGATCCCCATGGGGATTCCCATGGGAATCTAGCGTCGTGAAATGAATCACGAAGATTTCATGGGGATGGGGATGGGGATGGGGTCGAGAATTCATCCCCATGACAAGCCTGAATCTATGTAAATGTTTTTCAGAACGCTGAATACGATGGTTCAGCTATCTAGAGTCCAACGCGAATATTTCTTACCATTTCAGAAGTTTTCAATGGGTTTATGGTCAAGGTCCCGATTGCCAGAACATAGTATGTGCTCAGTAGTTTGGTTACGTATTGCGCACAGGGCATATGATAAAAATTGGCAAAAATAGTGGAGATGAGAAAAAAATTATTGCACTTTGGGAAAAATTGGAAAAAATTTTAGCAACATTGGTAGGAATTTTGGTTTCGAAAAAAATTTAAAAAATTTATCCCCACCCTCCGCCGACCATCAACTTCCCTTAAGCGGATGCACTTTCGACACCTATGACCACCTAGGAATCATTCGCATACGCCAACTTAAAGATGCCTAAGGTTGTATAAAAATGAAAAGTAACGACTTTATTGGCTCATTTAAAATTAGTTGAGCTAATTTTCTGAGTGTGTTTTACTTTCATTATGTATAGAATTCGTGATTCGCAAATAATGTCATTGCATTATCGCTAATTATGTAAAGATTGTCGAGTGTAATTTCGATCTGGACTGCCGAAACAGCTATATTTTAATGCATTCTCTAAATATATACGCACATTTGGTCTCCGCGAAACTTGTCATTAAATAATCAGTTCTTACACTAAAATCTTCACTGATTTATGTGCGACATTGTTTTGTAACTAGCATGGTAATAAAGGAACAAATTCGGGTTTTCAGTTTCCCACACCTTTTTAGTATCAACAGTGAGTTGTTATCTTTCCGCAAGATCTTGAAATCAGGAGGCTGTGCTGTTTAGATTAAAATCAATATAAATTTCATTTGTACAGTCTGTGATATTCCATTGATTGGATAAAAGATGCGTACGATATAGTTTAGCATTTGCCGTCTGAGTCAGTTTGTTAGAATCGTCGTTTTTGTGAACAGATTGTTATAAAGTATCATCTTGCGATCGAGCGGCGAATGTAACTTGTAGGGGCGGAAGTGAAATGCACGCCACGCCATTCCTGATATACTAAAGCCTAACCCCGAGCCTTAGTCTAACCTAATATGGCTATATAAACTTTATACTAATCCTGAGCCTAAGTCGTTGCACTACCACTCCTGCAACCCCAGCACTAAATCGTTTTATTTTCTAACGATATAACCACGGACCTCTAAAAGTGATCGTGCGGTAACGTTAAACAACACTTTTAAATAATAAAATAATAATTTCATCGGTGTTTTGGTGTTCCGGGTTTTGCTTTTGCTTTCGGCTGAAGTTTTAAAGCTCCGGAGACAGCTAAGTTATTGTCATCAAGATATAAATGCGATACTGGAGCTGTAAAATTATGTTGGTTCAATAACCAAAAAATTTATCGCAATAATTTGCGCGTCGTGTGTTTCAGGCCTTAAACTTTAGCGAAAAATAAGAATACAGATCCAATTTTGATTAATTTTATTTTAATTCAATTTTCTGAATCAACCTACAAATCGATTATAACTGTAATCAAAGGCATAACCGAATATTTATTATTCACGAGGGCGCTTTTTCTAGGCAGGGCACTGCTTAAACATACCTGGCGTACATAAAAGTTTGCTTCGGTTTTCTTTCCGTCCCCACGAGGGCCACAGATGATGACACTTGAGGGAAGCACCTCTTTCCCCGATTGACTACAGCTCCGATTCTAATTGTATAATTTATGTAATATACTCTAACCTAAGACAAATTTGTCACCCACTAAGTACTGTATCGAGGATTTCTGCGGTTTGACGATTCAGAGCCAATTTCAAGTCCAAATTTGGGAAAGGCGCAGTTGGAGATTTCTGGGCGCCCAATCTATAGGTTCACCACAGCAACCCAAATCAGGATGGGCGGACGCCCCTTAGGGCCTACCATTTCAACAAATCTGCTTGATTTCAACAAGATGACATGATTTTTCAACAGTACATGTTTAGAATAAAAAATTATTCCAGCAGTGTTCCAATTATAGATTGATTTCTTCCAAATTTTTTTCCATGTGTTTGTTTTATTTTTTGCTTTAACCTCAACGTCATCACATTCCCATATTTTTGGTGTTCTGAATACATAGTAACGAGAAAGCATTACCGTGGCAGCTGATCTGGCCTGAATCAAGATTTATGCAGATAAACTATATATATGTTCTTCGCAAAAGGTAGTATATATCGATTTTGTGCTCAACAAAGCACAAGCGAATGCGCTCATGACGATATACAAAGTGTCTCATGAAGAAAGCCCACGTTTCAATATATATTTATTTCTATAGCTATCTAGCTCTATGGTAAGCAGCACAAACAGCGCCAACATATAATATAGAACAATCTTTCTATGTTCTTCGCCATTAGCAATAATGTAGGCACGAGGAGCTGCTATAGAACTATTGGTGGTCGCATTAGGAGTGTTGTAGTATATGTGTAGTTGTTATTCGTTGGTCGGCAGTTTTACTGAGTTTTTGTTCAACGTCGATGCAGCATGCATTGACGCAGCTAACTGATGTTAGCATGTCATTTGTGCTCAGGCTTTCATTAAAGCTTGTTTTGGTGCTGTACTTGTTTCACCAATTGAATATGTGGTCAGATAGAGTAATATGCCGAGCTTGCAGCACGCTATTTGATGTTATAGTTTGACGAGTTTTTAATTAAGTTTGAGTTACAAAAATTATATTGTTTGCATAGAGCAAACCTGTCATAATGTACACATGCCGCGGCCCATGGAAAGATAACGGCAGGAGATAAGCCTTCAGTGACAGCAGCAGGTGTTTTCAAGTAGGGGCGTTGAATGAGTCGGATTTTATTTATCGCTGTCCACATATGACCTCATCAATAGGAAGCGATAGGCTGGCGACCTTTGCGAAGATTAAACCTAAGTGATTGGATTAGCGATTTCTGTTATATATGCTTAATAATAGGAATCAAGTCTAGCAAACTATTTCAAACTAATTCCGGAAAATTATCTCCAGCTGATAGACAGGCTTGCTATCAACAAACAGCTAAATGCTGTATATAGTTGTAGTTTGTGGTTGTCACACAAAATACACATCAACATCAAAGAATTGTTCAATACATGATTCACAATGCATTACATCGTTAAATTTGTGTCATGGCAGTATAGAGATTATAACTTGCCCTTTAAAATTATGGGGTTACATAAATTAATCCTTGCTAAGTACTAAAAAGATTACAAAGTAGTAATTCTTATTTATAACGTAAAGTTTATCTTTATCACGTTGTTTCAGGGAGAACTGATGTCTAAGAGAGATGAGTACATTACGTATCACCGGCGCTAGTACAAATGAAATTTAGAGACATGAGAATAGGTGTTGATTGCTATGCTTTCCAAAATATAGGTATGTTCTCTGATTTTCTCTGTCGTCACTAGGGCTTTACTATCATTTGCTGCTTTCCGGGCGATGAAGAATCCTCTTAGCGAACTGTGATATTATGAAAATATTATTACAGATAATTACAAATCAAAGTAATACTGCAATTCATGTAGCTGGAATCGGTAGACGCCTTGCAAGCACGTGTACCATAGACGCGGGTCCCGGTTCAGGGAAAGAATCAAAACTTTTTGGTAGGTATGCTAGGGTTAAATTCCCGGGTTATTGTTAAAATCCCAATCTTACATCTAGCAAACTTTTTATACTCGTTAGCGCTCGAAAATTCCGCATTTTCGGAAAGTATATTCGTTACTGATGTGCACTTATAATCCGTAATAAAGAAACTGTTGTTTTCGAAGTACATAGATAGGAGAATTTATAAAGAAAGAAAACAAGTGTTTTAGGAAAGCAAAGCTCATTTCTACGGCGATTTTCGGTTCAACCTTAGATTTAATGCATACCAGTAAAGAAGACAGTACGGATAACGTTTAGGATTGAATTGCTCCGCGCAATTAATTGGGTGTCTGAGTATCCTTTAGGGCGTGGTTCTGTATCGACGATTACGTTATCGATTAGTAGATACTTTTGGATAAAATGCGTGCCAATTTTATTATTGTTGAACAATCAGACAATGAAACGAGTTTCATAATAATTGCGCCAACCCATCGAGAATCGAAACTTTTACAAACATACAGCCGTAATTTCTGACATCTGAACTAGACACCAAACGGAAATCCTCCTGTTTTTTAATATAATTTTATCACACATCTTCCTGTTTGTAATTGATTGACTTTGATTTAGAATATACATCTCCGAATGAGAATTCCAAAAAATTCAATCGAAAGAAAACCACGACGTTTTTAATCCTTTCATGCCCACTAGGTCCAAATGGACCTAACGCACATTGCGATTCGTTAAATTTGCATAATTTATAGTATGTCGTACGTTTGAACGTGCGTTGTTATTGGCTCACGTTGTATGGTTCCTTAAGGAACCGAGCAACAGCTCCCAGATAGCTCAGTGGTTTGCGTACACAAGTTTCACCCGTACGCTCCGGGTTTTGATCCCTGGCGCAGGCTTGAGTTTGTTAAACATTGCACGATACACAAATTAATTCGGGCATGGAAGGGTTAATTTAACTTAGATACATATGTCAAATTCCAATAACAAGATATTAAATTTATTTTTGCCTGGCCGGGCAGCCATGCATAACTGGCATCGTAGGTGATATGTGCTTGTTGAAGTAAAACGAACTTCATAAAAAGATATTCCAAAGACAGACACGCAGCAGACCGGGCGTTAATTTCGAGACAGCTAGGTCTTTGGCTCAGTGTACTAACAAGTAATACCTGAGTTTTCATGCATGTGTGCTTTTCAGTTAGGTTAACGGCTTTAACAAGCCTATGCACCTGAACTCTACAATGCACAATTGTATTTCCAATTTTATCACAAAAATAATCAAAACTTTTCGCGTGCAAGACTTATGTGATAAATGATTATATTACTAATCCTAATGATTTAGGATTTTTGAACAAGCTTTATAGCTCAACACCGGGCCAGTTTTTTTACAAATCTGATTTGAAACCGGATCCAGTTACTCAAAAGTCAGACATCCCAAATCGAATAATAAATAAAAAACGTGTTATCTGTAGTAAATCTAACGGCTAGTACATCTAATTGTACAACTCTTCCGCTTAACAACATTAGTCAATTTTATATATACCACCAAGCCAATAAAGATAACTGTTAACGGGTCATATGCAAAAAGGTCCCTATCGAAGATAAATAAAATTTTCTTTTAAAAAGATTTTATGGAGTTTGTTCACTGCTATTCATTTTGTTAAAATAAGTGCCTTAAATCTGTTGGTTTATGTTTAGTGGATACTGAATAGATATAGATATTCGTAGGATGTGACAATGTGAAGTTAACATACCTTAAGATTCATGCCCACTTTTGCTAAAACATATTTCTAACCGAACGTACATTTACATTTGGTTGAACACACGGCTCCACATCCTGGTGTTTATTTGCGAAGTCTTTTGTTTCTATAATTTCTACCATGCTAAAGCCGAACTTAAGCGTTTTTGTATGTTTGCTAAATACCTGATAACTGCGATCAAAAGTCATTGATTTCATAACTGATATCTATCTGGCCGTACAGAATAGGGCATGTCATTTCAGAGATAACACGATTAACGATGAAATATCAGCATCATTTCTTGCTCAACAAGGCAAAAGGGCTTCATGTTTGAGACTCAAACAATTTTGCGAAAACATTGCTAGCAATAGTACTAATCCAAGCAACTGCATTTAGCTCAAGAGCATTAAAGGCCCATGTCAACTTCAGGGCCGAAGTATAATGCATGCCAATCTGTTCTCGAAATACTAAGCCTTAGCTTTTGTCTTAGCCTAAGCTAAGGTCCTTATATGAAACATACACTAAGCCTTTGCCTATAGTCGGGCATAGGCCCCGAAGCCCCCGCTCTAAGCTGTTCTTTTTTCTAACGTTATAACGTCGGCTCTTAAAGTTGACATGGGCCAGGATAAATATACGTTTCATCTGTATATGAAATATTTGATTGAACACGACTTATATTCACGCAACACTATGACTATGGTTAGTTTAATCAGCTTTATATCTTTCTAGCCATGTATTTTTACGCCAAAGAATCAGCTCGTAGCTTCTTATATTAAAATGGAGAAAAAGATGCATCGTTTCGTATCCAAGAAGTAAAAGTATTTTTAATTGTTCGGAACACACAGAATGATACTAAAAATTTTAGAAGTATAAATATATAATGTATATATGCCACATATACATTATAGTTATTGAGCGGTGCTTAAATTCAACTATCAATCAAATATAACCACCAAAAAGAGTTAGTTAGCACAGTGAGTAAATAATGCCCACGTTGAAATTTTCCTTGTCATGCAAAAGTGGATATGTTTATTTAAACTTTTCTTTGCTAAAATACAGCGACATGTACTAATTCACAGCAGCTAATAGCTTACATAAAGCAGTACTTTGGCGGATAAAATGAACTTCCTTCCTGTCATCCCGTTACAGTACGTAATGCCATTATCAATATTCATGACCTTTAACAACATGTATATGCGCAATATGCAACAGTTCTTTTTATCTATCTGCCAATATATGTCTGCCTGAAACTATCAGACACCTCGAGATCAAGGTGTCATCCAATCGCTCGACATCAAATTCGACTAGGATCAACCTATATATCTAAGGGCTCATACGGGTAGGTGGCGACCTACTCAATACGGTATATTTACACTTCGCCAAGCTGAAAGCGAGTGAACCGTATTAGCGATTGTGAGCAAATTACGCAAAATTTTAGTGGAACATTTTGAGGAAAAATTAGGGAGATGTGAAATAACATTTGTTGTAAGTGGGCCAAAGGAGACAAAGTGATATATAGGTTGTACACGTTGTGCGGTTCTCATTGTATTACGGATAGCCCACAAGCCCAGTCCAACGTTTTGTTCATGCATAAGTTTTAAGGAAAAGTGCGGTATTAGCTAGCATTCAAACAACCCACACAGCTGGACATCTGCCTACATTAGGAAGTCAGTTGTATTTTTCATATTACCAAGCTTTACTTATTCTGATTGTGCTGATTTAGTGCTCTCTTTACTAAATATTATGCTAATGCCGACTTTAACTATCAATAAGCGTTATTCGGTTAAGTGTGTTATAATTTAGGTGTATGGCATTAATATATACAATTATATCTGTTATATGCCCTCTTGGGCTTGTAGTAACAGCATTAACAAACGATGTCGAAGAATCTTCGCCGAGTAACAAATTTCCTTTGTTGATGCCCGATGTGAAGCCGACGTCGGTAAGTTTAAAGATGAAACTTTCCTATTGTTAATTCCTTATAACTTTAATTTTTGATGTATGTTGAGAAACATCAAAAAACTTATGCTGGTACGAAAGAAAATAATATCATTTTATACCCGTCGATATTGCGCACCAATTCAATAAATTATGTTTTATGCATATTTTCTTCAAGCTTGTTTGCTGTGTTTTATCATGGCGTCAGTCTGTGACATTGTTTTCTGATTTGCCCAGTTGTGCGCTAATCTTTGTGCTAGAGCACAAGCGTACTGCGGCCTTAAATTAATCATTTTACCAAACCCATCGCTGACGCCCGGACACCCAACGAGAATGGTGCACGGCGAACGTCCCGAATCTGCCCAACCGCAAGTAGGCCGACAAAAATATTTCGTTTCAAGAATCGCCAAGCACATAACGCTGAAGGAAAATACGAACACTCGAAATTTCACCATGGTTATTCAAATTGTGTGGTGAATTGCATCATATAGTTCACGAGTCAGCTGCGCTAGTTTGCCAGTCACATATAATATTAAGTCCCGGAAATGATAAGAAGTGATGCTTCATTCGATAAAACAGGAGTGGTAATTAATACGGCCATATTTACAGTAGGTTTGGAATTTGTAATTTTGAGGACATTAAGGATGCTGATAAAAGTAGCTGCTGTGACTTATTTTCACAAAATAATATCAATTTAAGGTCAACAAATAAAATATGCTGTCCCACTGCTTTTAGACAACGTTGTTTGTATAAAAATATTTATGCGATTAATATGACAATATGACATGACGTATGCTACGTGACAACTACATTTTAGTTTGCGGCACGACAGCGTAGAACTGAGAAGGCAGGGTGCTGTCGTATTTGAATTCAAAAAGGGCCTTAGTTTTTAGCTAGAACACATGTTTGTGATATATATTTCGAAAACGATTTATTACGCAGTAGCAAAAATAGATCGCAAACATGTGCGGAGCCTGAATTTGTGAAGTCTAAACAGTTATGTTTCAGGATGAGCTTTATCATTTATATCTATAATTTAAATAGTACTTTTACTTAAACTGTTTCGTATATTCCGAAAAGCATTATTTATCACATAATTGGCTGAAAATACGTCTCCGAAAACATAATAGTTACTCTGAATCTGTAGTAAGTATAAACATTTTTGTTTTAGGACGAACTTTATCTGTGTACGGCTGTGGAGCTGAACGACCATGACCAGTTCTACGTCACCGGATTCGAGCCGCACAGTTCACAAATGATCGCACATCATATCCTAGTATATACATGTGGCGAGCCGGGTAACCCAGAGCCAGGCGCTGTATGGAATTGCGGAGAAATGCATGCCGATGGAAATTCAGACTACGAAGCTGAACCGGTGTGCGCTCCTGGTTCACATACTGAGATCATTTACGGTTGGGCGAAGGATGCTAAGGCACTTAACCTTCCGGAAGGTGTGGGATTTAAAGTTGGCGGTGCAAGTGCGCGGCGGTATTTGGTTCTTCAAGTGCATTATATGCACAAAATGAACAAGATCGATCGCTCAGGTATATATACTTTAGATATGCGACCATGGATATAATTGCGCTTACCGAATTTGGGCAATTCGGAAGTTGACCATATATTCTGCGCCTAATACTTGCATGGATAGCATTATGCTCCCGTTGCAGTCGCTTCTAGAGTTGGGGAAGCCAGCAACCAATGAGGAGCTAGAAAATTGCTTTATATGTTTTTATAGCATACATTACGTCGTTTCGAGGTCTCAGGTGGTTAGCCGAACTCAGCGAGGAGGAGGTCATCTCACGGGGATAGAGGTACTTAAAGAAGTCGACCAGGGACGGGGGTGCTGAAAAAACTTGACGACCCCAGAGGGCCCATTTTTGCCAATTCTAAGCACGTATTTGCCTATTTTCACCCTAATTTTGCCAATGTTAGCCAAAAGTTTCCGCGCGCCTTCGGCGCAGGAGGGGTGAAACAAAGGAGCCTGCGTCCGCCTCTGAACTTCTGCCTCGGCATGTATGCCTTATAGATTTAAAAGTTTCCGTAAACATGTACATAAAGTTAATATTATACTTAATAATTTTTCGTTAGATGTGTTAGGATGGTGTTAAGATATATTCCCTTTTACGTGAGACAAAATATTTCCAAAAAATTTGAAAGCTGCCACAAAATTGTTTCCCACGGCACAACTTATTCGTTTTTGTGAAAAAAAATTGGGCATTTAGCGTTCGGAAGCATTTTATCTTACCGTGTTCTTGTACTATTTTGTTGTCGTTGAGAGTAATGAGATTCCGATCGATGCATAAGCCGAAATATCTCACAAGAAAACTGCTGCACTAATAGATAGAAGAGATCCAGAAACATTCTTACAGTTTAAGCATTGTGGTAACGAAGTCCTGCTGTACCACGGACTGCACAAAATTGGGCACCTGGTCAAGTATAGTTATTGTTTTTTTGACCAGTTAATGATTGCAAATATTTTTAAAGTCCAATACTCAACAATATCCAATTTAAGCATTGTGGTAACGAAGTCCTGTTGTACCACGAACTGCACAAAATTGGGCACCTGTTCAAGTACAATTATAGTTTTTTGACCAGTTAATGATTGCAAATATTTTTAAAGTCCAATACTCAACAATATCCAATTTAAGCATTGTGGTAACGAAGTCCTGTTGTACCACGGACTGCACAAAATTGGGCACCTGTTCAAGTACAATTATAGTTTTTTGACCAGTTAATGATTGCAAATATTTTTAAAGTCCAATACTCAACAATATCCAATTTAAGCATTGTGGTAACGAAGTCCTGTTGTACCACGGACTGCATAAAATTGGGCACCTCATCAAGTACAATTATAGTTTTTTTGACCAGTTAATGATTGCAAATACTTTTAAAGTCCAATACTCAACAATATCCAATTTAAGCATTGTGGTAACGAAGTCCTGTTGTACCACGAACTGCACAAAATTGGGCACCTGTTCAAGTACAATTATAGTTTTTTGACCAGTTAATGATTGCACATATTTTCAAAACCCAATATTCAACAATATCCAATTTAAGCATTGTGGTAACGAAGTCCTGTTGTACCACGGACTGCATAAAATTGGGCACCTCATCAAGTACAATTATAGTTTTTTGACCAGTTAATGATTGCACATATTTTTAAAACCCAATATTCAACAATATCCAATTTAAGCATTGTGGTAACGAAGTCCTGTTGTACCACGGACTGCATAAAATTGGGCACCTTATCAAGTACAATTATAGTTTTTTTGACCAGTTAATGATTGCAAATACTTTTAAAGTCCAATACTCAACAATGTCGTTGTGTATTCTGTTTGGTTGACGTGTGTTCTGATGTCTCGTTGGGACAACGTGAAATAGCTAGGAAGCTAAGAATATTTCGATAAATTTACAGAAAATTTGCTTTTGATTAAGAATGTGAGATTAAAACTCAGCGAACAAAAGCCCGGATATGTTTTGATTTGAATATGTAGGACCTTTTCAACATTGATAAGAGTCATATTAATTGTTATATATGGGCGCAACACTCAACTTCTGCCAACGTCGAGGGCGTTTTACGAAATATAACAGAAAATTGGGCAGGTGTGGAGAAAAATGTCACAAATTAGAAAGGATTCGTAAAATTTTAGCCAAAAACGGGAAAATGGAAAAATAAGCTTTTAAACACGTAAAAACATTGCCCCCTGACTTACTCCCTCCTCCACTCGTACCTCCCCCCCAAGCTGAATGGTTTTCCTCCTGACCCGCCGGACTTTGGACACCTATGATATATATTAATGATTTTATTCGCAACTACAGATTCGTTAGTGTGCCCAAAAATCGGTTAAATACACAACTTTTGCATTAAATCAAGTTGTTTGTAAAACGACGGAAAATCATAATAGCATTAGCAATGATATGGTACTCTAGTTGCACGTTAGCGCCTTTTAGCTATGTCCATGCTAAAGGTGCGACGCTGACGGTTCAAACGAAATTCCGATTGTTTCTGAATGATATTTTATGGCTGTTAATATGTGGGTGACTTCGTTGCGATGCTAGACGTCACGATGTACTTTCGGTGTTTTTGTTCTTGGCTATTTTGTTTCTTTTTTTGAATAATTTCAAAATTAATAACAATTTTCACGGCAGTTGAGAATTCGCCGAAGGAGGTCTTTCTATATTTACTATTTGTTATGTTTAGTTCACTCAGACAATGTATATTTTCATATACATACAAGTAGATTCGTAAATCTTGACATGCATTATAAAATGCAGTGTATATATATATTCGTATCTATATATTATATTATCAACTATGGTTGAGCGTTTGATGGACTAAATTCGAGAAAAATACACAATTTTTATACCAAATCCACTGCCTTATAAAAAAGAAGCCTAACACACTGTGTTGTTTTGCCGCAAGGATATAGGCACCTACTTGTGCTTTTTACTACTTTTGGATATGTCAGGACAGTCTCCAACAACTCAGTCAAAACATCTGCCAATATACTATGTTTAATGTAATTTAAAAATGGATTTGTTGTTACTGTTTCTGCTCGATGAGAAACTTGTTCCGTTTAATGTTTGAGGAGTTGTCCTGACATACACAAGCGAGCCCCAGCCGAAGGAAGCAGGCGTTCTCCTCATGGGCACCGGTGGCAGTATACCTGCAGGCAGTCATACCAATATGGATACTGCTTGTACAATCAACGAGCCGGTCGAAATGCATCCATTCGCATTCCGAACCCATACACACAAATTGGGTCGCTCGGTTTCTGGCTATCGGGTACGCGGTAACGGCGACGAATGGGCCTTGATCGGTGAGCATGATCCACAGCAGCCGCAAATGTTCTATCCAGTAAACGATGATAAGATTGTGATCCGTCAAGGCGACGTTGTGGCAGCGCAATGTTGCATGGTGAACAATTTAGAGCATGATGTGGATATTGGAGCAACGAATGATGATGAAATGTGTAATTTCTATATGATGTATTGGGTAAATGGCGATCGAATCCTAGATGATGGAATGTGTTTTACCTATGGACCACCAGAGTATAGCTGGGCGGGCGCTGGATTGCAAAATTTGCCGAAAAATACATGTGATGCGAAGCAAAAATAGACTAAATACGAATTTACAGAGCATGAGCATAAATTTTTTTCGAGGAGAATTTTTAAGGCTCGACAATAAATATTTCATGTCATAGCATAGAGACACCTTTCCTTAATAGTAAAAATAAAAACTCTATTATTCTTGATAGTAGAAATTAATATCCCTATACTACTCTGTCCTACTCCTACTTCTTCCGGTCGTCAATTGCATTATTCTAGCTTTAACCAGTGCGGTCTAGCCTAGCTGTTATGCAAAATACGAAGTTTAGGCTATGGTTTAGCATCTGTGCTGAGAACGGTCTTGACTTCCGTCTCTTAAACTTACAATGGCTACCGGTACAATGAACATATCGTAATGTTAATGTTTTCTAGCTACGTCCAGATTTTAACTTTCCACTTTGCACTTGAAGTAAACTAACGCCATCTTAATTGTTCAAATTCTGTGAATAAACTAATTCTTTTTCAATAATTTATTTTGATTTGTTACATAAACGAAAATGTTGCAAAAGTTTATCCAGTTCTTATAGGTATTGCTACTCGAAAATAGCTATATCTGAATAAATCCTAGTATGATGACATATAAAATAATTTTGACAATCTTCACTCGTGTAATAATTTTTGTAGCGTCATGTTATGTAACCTACTTGATAATTAGATTAAATATTGATATATGAATACTTCTCATACGATCTCACTTCGTTTTTTAAATTAAAGTTTTAATTTGGAATAAATTGGTACTTGAATGACTGCAAATGACATTATAATTTGGACATGGATTGAACTAAAACGCCAAAAGTGTCTTTGTTAACAAATGGCATGTTATCTTCAAGTTATTTTGAGCGTTGGATAAGTATATTTGGTATGCAGCAAGCTTGCAACGTCCCTCTCTTAAAGATGTCGCCACGTAGAGTAAGGATTGTTGGAATACATTCCAAACAAATATTGCGCTAAATATTACAGGTATATATGTATGATAAAATATGAATGTATTGTACGTAGCAACGCATAATATATGGTCAAAATCTGAAGTACTAGGGATATAGCGGATGCTCGGGGTAGATCAGTCAGTCGGTTGGGGAAGGTCGTCCAAGGAAATAGACTTTCCAAATCTCTTTAAGTCTCAAATTTTTCCATAATTTTCCACTGATTTCTTTTGAAAATTTGCCAACAATTTTGTCAATTTTTCTCTAATT
The DNA here is from genome assembly GCA_030248225.1 of Trileptium ribeirensis. Taxonomy (NCBI): domain Eukaryota; kingdom Metazoa; phylum Nematoda; class Enoplea; order Enoplida; family Thoracostomopsidae; genus Trileptium; species Trileptium ribeirensis. The sequence goes on from JASANE010013038.1 coordinate 28,012, forward strand.
TTCGCCAATTTTCCCTAATTTTTGCCAATTTTCCGCTAATTTTTGCCAATTTTTCCCCAATTTTTGACAAAATACATTTATCCTATATTTGCCAAAATTTTCCAGGGGAAGAGGGAAAAGGGGCCAGAGCCTCTGTTGAGAGATCATGCCACATCTCAGGGAACCGCCGAAGTCCCGAGCAGGGCCCACCCTTGGGGGTACAATCTCTCTCACGCTATGAGCATGTATTGAATTCATCCCTCTCACGCTATGAGCATGTATTGAATTCATAAAGATGACTGAGTCTTTATGGTGAAATGTATGTATGTTTGTACATATAACACAGACATGTTAAAACTTAAGCGAACAAGGGCACAGTACCATTTGGGTTAGGTCAGCTATATCGTTAAGAAAAAGAACAACTTAGTACAGTGTTTCTGAGGTTAGCAACCCATTCACTTAGGCTTATGACTACCTAGTACTTTATAATACTGCAAATCATTGAAACACTTTATACATAAGACGTTATGCTTTGGGTTAAGACTTGGTATATCAGGAATATATACAATGGAAAAATATCAAACAATTCAAAAACGCCATAGGAACACTACTAAGGCTCAATTGCACGTTAAATTAGACCATATTTGTATGAAATTTGTATATGTATGAAATATGATAATATGATATTTTTATACAGGCTAAGGGTTAAGGTTAAGCTGATGCTAAGGCGCTTGGGAGGGGGGTGGTATTCACATTAGGTGCGAAGCTATTCGTTTTCAAATTACAAAAAAAAACGCTCGAACTAGGTTTTGTGTCGCGCGACAATAGACCTCGAAGAGACTGCAATAATAGACTCTTATACGCCGTATGCGATGTTCTAAAAGGTCGCAAAATATAGCTATTACATATCGTTTAACTAAATCAGGACTAGCCGGTCAAAACAGGTTAACTGAAATATCTCGATGTAACAGCAGATAGGTTTTCTCAGTTTTTACTTTTTCTGTCGTTCAATCTGCTCCGAGAAATTCCAAAAAACCTCCAAATTATAAAGGAAATATAAAACCTTTTGAAAATATAAAATATTAAAATATTCATGCCAAGTATAATGAGTTATTAGAGTTTTGTACTATTTTACTTATTGGTTTCGATCTCACCACCTACTTTCGTTTTATATTTGTCGAATATATAATCTTTACCATTACAATACAGTTTTTACGATGCAATGTCTACTGATGCTGTTATCCGTGGCCTCATTATTAATTAATTTATAGCAACAAAATTTTCTTCAAATCTTCAATAAACAGCTTCAATTCGGGATACCCATTTAAATTGATTCCGAATTAAATAGATATTTTGTGCAGTCGAATTGTTTCTGTCACAAAATTGCTCACATAAGGTCGACTAATTTCAGATCTAAATCGATCCGAATTGGTACGAAACTAAAGAGTTCCCTTCAAAACTTAAACTTAAAATTATAAAATTTAAACGAGGTTTGGCTAAAATTTCACTGCGGATACGTTAAAAAGCGGCACATGTTTAATCTTTACTCGCTGTATGAACCTTCGTAAAGCCAATATGTCAATGCTGTTCGAAGAGCGTAGTCGAACTTTACTCAAGTTTTTACAGTATATGCAAATTTAAATAGTACTCTGGTAGTAGTGGTCCAAAACAGAAACTACACTTACCAGGAGAATTTGTAATTTATTCAAGTTTCCTAAAGAATTGGACAAATTCAGATAAAAATAAGAATGTGTAAAGCATATGTTCGTGCCAATTGTTCTGATATATACAAATTTTTACGGCTAAGCCAAAGTATTTTGAGCAACCTATATTGTACATTTTCGGGGTTCTGCGTGTTAATTTGTAGGTCATTGTTTAGATAAAGAAAAATGAAAATCAAATTATTTATGAACACCCGCAAAGCATCCTTATGAGTTGCTTGAAGTTGCTATGTGACGGTTATCTATTGTCAATTAAGATGTCAACATGTAAGGATCATATTAAGTGATTAAAGACGTCAATCTTTCAGTCAAAAAATCGCTGAACAGAGCTGTTGCATGCCTACATACATTTTTGTTTTACCTGAGTGCCTCCAATAGACATTAGTGAACAATAGTGTTCAAAAATTAAGCAGTGACTTTGTGTGTTACTAGAGTTATGTTAAATATTGTGTTCAGATTGTTTCCAGACTTTATTTTGGAGAATAACTTCTAGCTTTACAAAGCCGAAGGAGTTTTGATAAATTTAAAAGTTTCAACCACACATGCTCTGGGGGAAGGGCGGGGTAGGTCAGGGTTATCTAACTTGAGGCGACGGAACTCCCTCTAGCGGGACCGCAAGCGCCGAAACTGCATAGGTTCCGAAATCACTATGTGCGCCGAATGCGCCTGTACCGCTTCGTTACTCAGCGCCGGATAAACCTCTGTGACTTCAGACAATGAGCATGTATGCGCTGCATCCAGTTTAATAGCATAATTATGTTTGTTGTACTTTAGGCAGATTTGAAAATTCACACGATATGTGAGCCATTGACAGATTTAACTGATATCATGTCAATAATGTACTTTGCTTAATGTACAAGAGAATAACTAGCTGCAGTAGCAAGACGTGTGTTTCTCCATTTTTATATAGCTTGGCTCTATTTCTTCAAACCTCGGATTATTCATTAGATCACGACCTTTGAACTGGAAATTTGATATCTGAAATAATGATAAGTGGGTTTCATTATTAAATATTTCTCTCAAATCGTCTGGTAAATCTAAACACGATATAAGATTGTGCTTTAATTTATCATAAAATCTAGTTTTATGTAAAAAGTTTAAAATACTCATTCATAGTTGATTGCTTCGTTCTTTTGCATCTAAGAGAAATTTTTGTCTACATTCTGAAAGCTTCTTGAGGTTTTGAGACTGGAAGGTAGAAACATAGTAGCATGTAAAAACAATATTTGTATGTCTTGGATAATGCAAAAATAGACCCAAAAATTTTATGAAAGATGATCACGTGGAATGTTTACACAACGACATAGTAGTTTGTCCAATGAGATTACAGACGACCCTGCGTTAAAGATTGCGTTTTGACTGTTATTGAGGTGTTACGTATCTTACTTGACCTTTTCAGAATACAGAATTTGCCGTCGTTCAGGCAGAGGGTGGTTTATAAATTTAAATGAAGGAGTGAGCATCAGGTGGAAGAAAGCTGTATGCGACCCTTTATTTGGTTTGATTTAGATTAAGGTATTGAGGATTGAGGTATTATGTATCTTTGTTGACGTTTTCAGATAATAGAATTTGCCGTCGTTCAGGCAGACGATGGCGCTATATATATTATAAATGAAGGAGTGAATGTCATGTGGAGGAAAGCTGTATACGACCCTTTGTTTGGTTTGATTTAGATTGAGGTATTGAGGATTGATGTATTATGTATCTTAGTTGACGTTTTCAGAACATAGAATTTGCCATCGTTCAAGCAGAGGGTGGGGCTATACATATCATAAATGAAGGAGTGAACATCAGGTAGAAGAACACTGTATAGGACCCATTATTTGGTTTGATTTAGATTGAGGTATTGAGGATTGAGGTATTATGTATCTTAGTTGACGTTTTCAGGAATTTGCCATCGTTCAGGCAGAGGGTGGGGCTATACATATCATAAATGAAGGAGTGAACATCAGGTAGAAGAACACTGTATAGGACCCATTATTTGGTTTGATTTAGATTGAGGTATTGAGGATTGAGGTATTATGTATCTTAGTTGACGTTTTCAGGAATTTGCCATCGTTCAGGCAGAGGGTGGGGCTATAAATATTATAAATGAAGGAGTGAACGTTAGGTGGAAGAAAGCTGTATACAAACCTTTTTTGGTTTGATTTAGATTGAGGTATTGAGGATTGAGGTATTATGCATCTTAGTTGACGTTTTCAGAACATAGAATTTGCCGTCGTTTAGGCAGAGGGTGGGGCTATAAATATTATAAATGAAGGACTGAATGTCAGGTGGAAGAAAGCTGTATACGATCCTTTATTTTGGTTTGATTTAGAATCTATTGCGACTAAATTTAGTATCAAATCGTTTTTTTACAAATTGGAGAAATAGCTGCAATAAACCAGTGTCTTCAAACGTGACTTTTGCTTTTGCCGTAATGAAATTCGCTAAGTTAGATTTGGAGCTGTCACATATTTATCTTACATCGACGCGAAATTAAATGTATACCTTTACGAAAACTGTTTCAACTGTAGCTGGCTTGCACTCGATAGAGCGATCACAGCAAGTGCCAATACATCTTGACAGCTCCACACATTCCGGAAAATGTATCATACCGTGACCCCATGTAATTACAACTGGAACACATTGGTTTGAAATGGTGCATGTTCCATAAGCTTGTTCGGGCTCTGTTAGAACACTGCATCCGCTAGAAAATCCTGAAATTTATATATTAATATCTAAAAAATTATTATCCATTAATTATTCGACGATATAAAATAACTGTTATGTATCAAGAAAAATTGTGCGAATTAGAAATAGAATTTCTTACATGTGTTATGGTAAGAAATATAGACCCAGTCATTATCATGAAACAGAGTTTTGGATTTTAGTTACTCTTGCGTCGAGTTTTATAGTTTAAATTCTTGACGTCGTTCAAAATTTTTGACTAGCATCAGAAATAGGAATAAAATTAATACCCGAGTAATGAATGGAATCATTTCATAGCCATCATTGAGACAAAATACACCGCTGCCTTAAGTTCTTGGAAAATTTTAACACCATCACTGATCAATGCAAATACACAAAGCTTAAAACTTTTGCAATGAATGTAAATTACGTAGAATTCATCCGCATTAAGTAAAATATAAATAAATATACTGTGATCACAGCAAATTTTTGCAGATCCAGCGCCTAATTCTATGAATGCTAAAATACGCGAATATACCGTGATTACGGCATGTTTTTGCGCGTCCATCGTCTAACCCTACGAATGCTAAAATACATATAAATATACCGTGATCACGGCAAATTTTTGCGGATATATCTTGTAATCCCACGAGTGCTAAAACATAAATATACCGTGATCACGACAAGTTTTTGCGCATCCATCGTCTAACCCTACGAATGCTAAAATACATATAAATATACCGTGATCACGGCAAATTTTCGCGCATCCATGGTCTAACCCTACGAATGCTAAAATACATATAAATATACCGTGATCACGGCAAATTTTTGCGGATCTATCTTCTAATTCCACGAGTGCTAAAAACACATAAGTATACCGTGATCACGACAAATTTTTGTGGATCCATCGTCTAGTCCTACGAGTGCAGATGCTACTGGTCTTTTGTCTCCGTCGGAAACCTTTCGCAACTGTGTCGGCAGATTATCGAGCTGTGGCAGTTTCGTCGATTCTGAAAACAAAATCTCACTGCTTATCGTTTGCCATAATGCTGCGGACACATTGTCAAATAAATCAAACTTGAATTATTTAAAAAAAGCCTTAAAACTATAACGTTGCAAATAAACTTTCATCGTGTTATCTGAGAGATGCATTGAGCTTCGTATCAAAGCAGCGGGAACAGTTTAATTGCCTCAGTGATAATTTTTTATCAAAACAGCCAAACTGAAGCAGCTGTGTCAACAACAAAACATCTCATTTCCAAATGTGGATCCGCTGTCGCTAAATTGGTCAAGTTGCGGAATGAGGCCTGATTTCAGCCGATAACTTCAGCTAACACAGAAAAAAGATTCAGCTGAAATGACTGCACTACTATAGGCTGATTAGTATCATTATGCTTTTATTACACCTTTACACCTTTTAAGAATCAATCAGAGGTACTTTTAATGAGGCAAGGCAGAACGCGCAATTCACACCTGTCAGTTCTGTAATAAAAAACTTTGAAAAATGAATTAGATTAGACTATATATATTATCGGGTTTCAAAACTGGTAGTACGCTTGCATTGCATCCTATCTGAATCGATAGAGCGTGAGCAATTTTATCGAGTTTGAATCTGATTATGCGTTGCGGGAAAATTCATAATAGAAGGTTTATGATAGGTGTAGAATTTGGTCATATCTGATCGGGTCGGATTGAACACGCAACGCAAACATGACCTGAGCGTTGCTAAAAATGTATGCTGTAAATGTGTACTTACGCATAGAACTAACAGTTGATTTCGACACCTAAAAACGTCGCAACGTCATGGTTTCGCATGTATCTGAGCATAGCGCGCGAAAGCGTTTATTAGAATGGCAGATAGTATAATAGTTCTTGTGTACTTTGTCTGTGGGTAAGTTGTTGTCAGTTGCTTATTACATTGTTAACTGATTTTTCTTTACCGGGAGACAACGTAGTGTCCTTAAAGGTAACATAATTCCCAGCCTAAACTGTTATTATTGAAGATATAACGTTAAACCACTCAACGTGACTTGATCATGACAGCAAGTTTCACGCTGTCTAATAAGATTTAAAAACTGTCAATGAGACAACTTTGTAATAATCAGAAACTTCGTAGCGATAATGTTACTGACGTACCGTTTTGGTATATAAATTCCGACACGGAAAGAATTTTTCAATATATACACTGAAAGGTTACGTGTACCACACAGTGCTGGATACTAAGTGGAAGCAGTAATATTAACATTAGGCAATATCGTTTCATCGCACACCAGCTAAAAATTTGTTTAATCCAGAGTATTAATTTTGATGAGTACATTTTACAATTTCTGTTTTCGCAAGCGTGATAGTTTATTCAAAATTGACAAATTTGTGATATGTCGTCGCAAATTTCCTGATTTCTTTAATATATAAAATAAATTTTTTATTGTATAATATAACAAATTGCAATTAGTCGCAAACTAAATAATAATAGAAGCAAATTTACAAGAAATCGATAATCGCGTGCTGAACCGTCAGTCTTATTATTCTACACAGATAAATACGTTCACTGCGTCAAAGCGTTCACAGATAAATGTGCGCACTCACTGCACATTGTAACACATATTGTCACTATTATACCTACAGGATTTGTGGCAATCATAATGCTTATTGCTACAAAATCTGTAGTACCACCTTCTCTGTTGCACTAAATTTGAATCAATGTTCCCGATTAATGCTATAATTAATCCCAACTATTGGTACAACACATGTTAATAATTGTAGCAATAACCTACATTGTACCTACAAAATCGTGCAAATAGCACAAATATTGCACTAAACGTGTAACAAAAATATGCATTATTGCTACATCTTTCAAAGACGTTTTGTATCAATAAGCATGCTCATACGTGCTAAAATGTGCAGTGAGTGCACACATATATCTGTGAAAGCTGCACAAGCCTGACCTTTGATTATGATGTAGGGTTTTATTAATTTTAGTTTGAAGCTTGAAGCAGCTTGAAATGACCAACAAATTTACCATGGCTATGCCACATGTAGTATATAAAATATATTCCTACGACTGGACCAGTTTTATGCGTATTATCAAGATTCGATAATGATCGATTCTGCTGCAAAGTATGACACTCGTCAGGCTTCTCGTATTATAGTCCGCGGTATGTCGTGGTCGATTTCGCCCGTAACCCACCATCCAAATTCATGACCCAGACACAAACATGACTACCCCACCTACCTTCATACAGCACCACATCCAGACCCCAGGTTCTTTAACATCCAATTGTTACCCTACCTATGTTGATGAACTGCTAAATTCAGACCCCCAGGTCCATAGGCCATCAAATTACATTCCACACAAGTTCATAAATCACTATTTCAGACCCCTCACGTTCATGGATAACTTTTTAATTTTTCCAAACATTTTTAGAAACCATGAAATCAATGGCGCATGAACATGGATGTGATGTAATTCGTGGTCCATGAACATGATGCTATGAATTTAATGGTCCACGAACATAAGTAGAGTGGTTATGTTTATGACGCACGCATAAACCTGGAGGTAACTGCGAAAATGACCACAGTGTACCGTGGGCAATAGTAAAGGAAAGTTGAAGATTGTCACACACTTCAGTAGAATCGGCCATCATCGACTCTTGATAAAACTAAACAAAACACCCCGTAGCTGGATCCCAATTGCGCTGGCCATATCGTGTTTCGTCCTTAGCTCTCCGTTTTTCATCATCGAACGTATTCGTTGTCGAAGCTCTCCAGGGATGCCTCGCTAAAAATACAAAAAAATACGACAGTGCTAAATAATAACGTTGTTATGACTCGGTGCAAAGTATCATCATATATATATCAAAACCTCTACAACAGCGTGAGCATACTGAGCTTTATATAAGGTTACATCATGCGGTCCAGGCCTAACTGCTCTATAATGGTCAAGTTATATCCTTGCATCTACATATCCACCATATTATGTAGGAAAGCCTTAGTTAATTCTAACAGTATTCTAAAAAGTAGAAACTGAAAGACTAATTCCAGTTAGACTCCAAAAATTGTGAACTAGGAGGTTTATCGCAATACAAGGCTTATATCTGCATAATTGACGTAGATTTTTAAATAAAAACCTAAATTTTTTCTATATTTAAAAGAATTATATTTTAAATAATACAGGTTAGCTTACATAAGTTCTATGACGATTTTCAATTCTGCGTCGGCGTTGGCTGATTCCGTCGACGTCATGAATAACGGAAGTAGTTAACAAAGCGACAACTGAACACTGAATTAATGATAATAGTGATATCATATTCAAAATATCGCTAACCAAACGCTGAACACAATTATTTAAAAGTAACAATAACGAAATCTATATGAGCAATATAGAGTAGCTCGCAAAATATCTATACGATCGTTTTCGCTTATGGTTTTTCGAAAGCGTTGTTGTTAGAAAAAAATCAGAAATTTACGTCTTCACAACACCGCAAAATGCTTCGCGTAAATGGTTTATATTTTGCAGTAGACATCCAATGTAACATATCCATTCTGTAATGAATAACAGTTGCAGTGCACCAAAGTGTAATATGATATCGAAATTTTGCATTTTTACTTAGATACGTTTATGTAAAATTATCTAATGCGAAAATAATTTCAGCTTGATCTTTTCGTAGACGCTGTGTTGCAAATCATTAATAGATCTCTGAAAGTAGTAGCAATATCTCAGTGGCGAGTAGTTAGTTTTAGAATGAAGATTACAAACCATATGAAGTTCGCCCATTTTCTTCTCTAGTCATTGCGCGTTATATCATAAATGAACAGCTTAGGCCGCAAGTTCGGAGAAGCGGAAGGATGGGGTCGGCTGACACTGAATTAGCCTTATGCTTGATCTAAGACTCATATAAAATGTAAAGTTATTTTTTTAAAATTATGAATATATAAGTTCAAATTAAAAGTTTAACTGTAACATGTCAGCAAAATATACCAACGGAATTTCTGATAGGCATGCAATAGCCGTAGAAACAATTACAATCTTGCAACAATATGCGAAAGTATAAACGTATCATCTAGACTTAGCATATCGATCATGGTATGGCATGCAATTAACTTACGTTGCTAAACGTTAGATTGGCCGTCGCTACAATAGTAACTCGCTGAGTTTTGATGAAGCAATACCTCGGGTTCTGAATCTGCTGCTGTGTGATAAATATTTTTGCAGCTAAAATAATATTGCAGCAAAAATAATACTAGGTTGTGGACTTTAGTATACGATAAACATAAAACCACTATGCCAGTGACAATCGTGTATTCATGTTGCTTTGTTGCTGCAATGGCTTAGTACGATGCCAACATTGTGCATCCAGTTCTCTATGAATAACGCAAGGCAGTAAACTACCAATTTAGCTTCGAAATTTAAACATTAAAATTTACTGTTAATATATATATGTATTTCGCAATTTGCAATAAATTCATATGTCAGCTGTGAATATGCTTATAACTGCAACTTATAACACACAACCTCAAAATCTCTAGGCTATGGTTACATGAAATGTAAGGCATTGTCGTAATTTACAAATTTAGTCTAAGCTTGGCAGTTAGCAAGAATATCAACTAATAATAATACGACGTTGCAAATATTATCATTATGATAACCGCCGACATAGCAAAAACCAAAGTTAACACATTTCAATCTTATTATAATACCAGAAATACCGTTTTTCGTCTGGAAGTCATTTCAGTAATATTGGTGTTTTAATTACTAAGCGAATAGATAAACTTTCGAGCAAAAACATCTAAGCAGACATCTGATCATTGTTAGTATCACCAACATCGAGGCAGTGACAAATCGATCGCAACATATTTATTGATGTTCAAGGCGTCAAGCCTCGTTTTAATTTGAAACCTATTTCATTAGCTTCGTATACTTACTGGCATGTTTGTACGGTGACTAATTAGCTCAGCGAAAAGTCGCCGTTTTAAATTATACAGTGCAAATAAACAAATGGATTCTCATAATTAGTCATTTTACTATATGGGGCATAACACAATTCCTGCCAAAAACAGCTTAATGTGGGAATTATTTGGACTCAAGAGATCTTAGCTTAGGCTTAATATACCGGACGGTGCAACCCGCATATAGATTACGCAACTCAGCTTAGCTTCGTCCATTACTTTAATTTTGAATAGATCCTGCTATGCATGAATTTCCTGCGCTCAACAAAGCGATGTCATCAACACATTTCGTCGACAACCACTTAAATTAATAAATAGTTTGATAAAACTTGTCATAATCTTATTCCAGTGGAACTAAATGATTACAAAACGTTACAATTTCGAACCAGGTTTCATGCCACTTGTGTAATAAAGCAATGCGTGATTTTGTAATGAGCGGCGTTTGTTAGAATAATTCGCACGTTCTTTCAATGATGGAACTGTTCGCAGTATCAGTCGAAGTAGTATAGAGGTTGCACGAAAAGGAGCTTGATGAATTTGGTGATTGGCCGTGTGCATCTGCATCCGATCGATCCGATCCCACGTAGCACGCATGATGTTGTCAAACCAAAACGGTTGAGATGGTGTAAAGAGTAAGGTATACAAATCTGGTCATGTCAAATTGGATTTGGTCGGGTCACTACGAGCACAAACCGGATCGGATGAGACCGAATACAATATGAACAAGGTGTTGCATGGCACATGAATGGGAAAACTGTTATTTCAGCAATATATGTAAAACTTGCAGCATCGTTAACGTTTCTTGTACCAGACAATGTGACTTCTAAAATTCTTATCAAGAATTTTTTACACTAAAAATGACGTTCACACAAAATTGAAATGTTTCAATACATTACCCGACGCTAATTTTACTTGACACTCGCAACGTAAATAGCTTCATTTTTTCATTGTAATTCCTAATAGAGCAAGGAGATTGAAAGGATGTCCAAAAAGCATGCTCTTAAGTCAACAAAAGAAGAGCGAACAACAATTGGAAATGCTGATCTTTACAAACAAGTGACCAGTCGCAAACTTCAAATAAAAAGTGTCGATATGGAAGACGATATGCGTTTGGTAAGCTTACTGCGGCAGCTACGTTACTCATATAGAATGTGATTACTGAGTGCATCAACATTCTTGAGTTAATGGTGCAGCAGGTCTTTATGTGTGATTTTCAATAATTTCAGTATTGTTACTGTGTTGAAGCGAAAGTTTGAGTCACAAACAACACCAAATGTTACCGATTATATTGAACCTGTTTAATCTTAAAAATTTAATCTGTTATCTGATAGAGCAACCTAGAATTTTTGTGAGGACTTCTAACCTAAAATATGACACATCGCCCTGAAGGAAAATGCTACGCTTTTTCTCACTATCTGCGAATAAATATACTGCTATAAAAGTTAAAAGTTTTGATAGCTCCATTATAAACTTATGAACCTGAGTATTTAGAAATTTTATAGTTGACATAATCGAATCACCTGGACAAAAAATTGAGTAGAAATGTATACATCGGAGAAACATCAAAATCAGAGACCTCTACATTTGTTTTAGAGATGGAGTTCTTGCGTACATAGGTGTGGTGCAAGCAAAAAAAGAAACATAGACACTACGCTCAGTACATTAGAGAGTAATTGTTGACAAATAGTTATTCTGGACGAAATTAAGCATCTTATTATCTTCTCAAATTGGGCCCGGTGAAATGCCTATGCCTATTGTATTTCTATTGTACATATTTGTTTTGCAGTAAATGATTCTTATTTAGTTTATCTTTCTCTACGTGAACAGATCTTCGCTCTCCTGATCACCCGTCATACTATACGGCGCTAGACGTCATTTGATTCGCAAATTGGTTTCAGCTTTGGTTTGTGAATTCAACATAGGTTATTCTTTTAGAACCAACCATCCTATTTTGTCAATGCCGCGATCGAATCCGAAACATTTGTTACGGAGAAAAGGCTAAATTTCATTCGGTTTTTCGCTAACCGAAAATAGGCAAAATCAAATTCAAGTGCCAGAAATTAAACCTTATGTTCGAACAGAATTTCGGCGATTTCAATTTGCAGAAATTCTGTTCCCTAATGCATTATCATTTAAGTTTGGATTATTCAGTGTTCGCGAACAAATTTAATGCAAAAGTAATCAAGTCGACAAATTTTCGTTCTCAAAAATTTGGGTAATTTTACTTGAACTTTCACGAGCACAAAATGCCGATTTCAATCGCGAGAGCACGAATTTCAATTGACCAAAAAGCGTTCCGTAACAAATTTTATGCAAAAATACAAACTAGGATAGTTGGAGGGTCACCTTAAGTTTACTGTCGCATAAGCTGCCCACCACGTAGAAGATTTGTCTATAATATGCCTTTGCAATAACGTTAACGGTATAGTGTACAGAACACCAACACTGTATTCTAAGCATTTTTATATGCTATTTCGGACACCATCAGCATTTATTTATGGTGTCATGGACACCGTAAACTTCTGGTAAGCGGTGATGAGGTCCTTTGGTAAAGATGCCTTGTTGTTTTTCCGTTGTAGAGAGTTTATACAGTGTAAGCTTAGTCTACGCACTTCCTACGCAAAACTTTACACGACATGTTTTATGGGATCCAATCAATTAGCGTAAATATTTTCAACTGTAACTTACCTAATTTTCCCGCCTTTTTTAAACAACCGTTCAATTATAGCATGTCGAAGACACAATAATGTAATGTGCACGGTGTCCGCGACACCATTACTTTATCTGCACAGTATAGCCTTCCGACTACCATGATTCATGGTATGATCGTGATCACACATTGACAAATCTTCTATATGGTGGGCGTTTTATAAAACATAAACGCCGCATAGTATGTAAAAATAGAAACTCGATACTTTTTGCAGTAGGCATTGATGATTTTTGTTCAAATTGTCAAGCAGTTTGACAAAATATTTGCAAAACTTTTTTGGCCACCAACGTAAAATCATTTAGTTCAATGCTTTTATGCAAGCACTTTGTGAAACCTTGAATCAACCAACAGGTTGACATCGTGGCTATGTGTTATTCATTATTGCTTCACTTCCATCCTCAGTCAATTAGTCCTGTTAAAGTCGCTGATTAGTTCCTTAAAGATTATTCCAAAAAAGGAACGAATAGTAACACAACTACAAATGTACAGTTTACCTATAGACTCTAAATTATGTGAAACGTTAATATTAACTCTTTGTAATGGATTGTTTGTCCAGTTGAGCGCGCTTCATATGAAACAATTATGAACGAAAAATTGAGGCAATGAGTAATTTATTTTAGCTATTTCACAACTTTCTACACTATCTTCCGGCCAATTTTTAACGCCATATTTTAACTTATATGCTTAATCCATCTTACAATAACGGTAATGTAAAAACCGTCTTTGTTAAGCTGCCGTCGGTGAGCCTACAATTACTCATCTATTATAAGTTCTACTGGCTTCTCACAAAATAAAAAAGAACAATTATTACAAGTTGTGCATAGCTACAAACTGCACAGCGCTATACAATGTTGTTTCCGAAATGACCAGCCGACGATAAGGCTTATTCCAGGAAAGCGTCTTAGGTTCAGTGGGGATACAAAAATTTTACAGAGTGCCCCTGTGGTATACCTAAGATACGAATAGCATAACGCATGCTAAGACCAAAATATTTTACTTTCCCTTTTATTGCGTCATTTTGTGATGTCCCGGGACAACCACTTTGATGAAACCAGAGCATTGAAAACGTGTGGTAGGCCGCCCGATTTTTGCTGCTGGCGTACTTATAAACTGGACACTACAATCTTGCACACCCCCGGATTACGTCCCAATGTCACTGCTTCTTGCTAGATTCTGTCAAAATAGATAGAGGGCTTTCGAAAATAAAAAACATATGCTAAAATTTAAAAACGTTGACAGTTTTTAATTTCACCATTAACTATTAAATAATAAATTAGCAGATATTGTAGCATGTTTTATATGCAATGTTAAAATTTTTTGTAGGAAGCAGTAAAGTTTGCCGACGAAGCAATGTCAAAAACAAATGTTGAAATGGAAATTGCAATGCACATCAAACGAAATTTCGACGCAATATTTCCACCGCCGTGGCATTGTATCGTTGGCCGAAAGTTTGGCTCTTACGTTACACACGAATCCGGATATTTTATCTATTTTTATCTCGGTCATTTGGCCTTCCTTCTATTCAAATCCAAAGATTGAACCGGTAGAAGATAAACATAAATGATTTGTATAAGTTTGGTTCCTACGTTACTTACGAATCCGGATATTTTATCTATTTTTATCTCGGCCATTTGGCCTTCCTTCTGTTCAAATCCAATGATTGCACCGGTGGAAGATAAACATAAATGATTTATATACAGAATGCACAAACAAGTTGTATATATATTTGTATGGCCTGCTGAAGTATCTTCTGTCCAGAATCATAGCTACAGGAGGTTAGTTGAGAAAGCTGTCACATTTATTTAACTATTCATGCACAATCAAATTTAAGCCCCGTTCGGTATTCTTGCAGCCCAACACAGTTTAGCTGCTGTGGCTACGGGCCTATGAAGCAAAAATTGAAATAACTATACTTAGTTTCTGAAAATGCTGCTATAAAGGTTGTAAATTTCAAAAACCCAAACTCTAGTTGAAAAACACATAGTAAATAACGGCATATTTGCCAAGCGGCTTGATATATATATCACAAAAGTTATAGACGTGCTGTTGCTAACGATAATTTGGGACTTCTTATCCAGCTGAATTAGGCAGTAGAAAAACGTATTTTCGTCGCCATGCCAGTTGCTTTTTGGCACTCGTGTAAAGAACACTTCTACAGCTATGCAGTAAGTATGAAACGTTGTCACTAACTTAAGCCTAATTTCAATAAGCTGTCTCACCTTTTTCCTCGTGGACGTTAGTTTTTAGTCGCTCATGTAGAAAACACTTCTACAGTAATTTAATAAGTATAAAACAAGCTATACAGTTGTCGGTACCATAAGCCTTAACTTTATCACGCCATGGACGATGGCTTTTAAACTCTCGTGTGCAGAGCACTTCTGCAGTAATCCAATGAGTATAAAATTATGGCCTCTCCAGCTGGATCGGCCGGTCGACGGGCGAAGTTGTTAGGGGTATAGATTTTCGAAAATTTTTATTTTAAATTTTTTTTATAATTTTTGCCAATTGTTGCCATTTCTACAATTCTTCAGTCTTTTTTGCTCATTTCCCCTCTATTTTTGTCTATTGTGCTTCTAGTTTTGCTTAGTTTTGTTAACATTCTCCGTGTACTGTTGGCGGAGTGGGGGTGCGAAGGCTCAGAGGAATCAGGCTATCTTGAAGGTGGACTTTTAAGCATCAGTTTCAGGGGGTAAGCCCCCTCTGCTCTCACTATGAGCATGTATGACCTAAACCTTATATATCATGTAACACTTAGACTGAGCTTGATTGAACCCCAAACCCGGTTTATAAGTTGCTAATTCTGGTAATGTATATCGGTGTTTAGCAGACTTTGGTAATCGTTGTAGGTTGCCAGGCATTTGAATCATTTTGCTGCTTTGCAAATGACTCTGGGTTCAGGTCGTACAGATTAATATACTGCTAGCTACGCAGAAAACGCTTTAAAAGAGTTCGTAAATGTCTTATTTTCAATACTGTGTAATAGTGTTCCAAAATACTCTTTAGTATATGTTATAATTTAATCAACCTGACGTACATTAGTTTACAAACTGTCAGGAGCTACCACTAACATTAAAAATCTTATTAAAACTAAAGACATTTTGCGAACATAGGACGTTAGCTCAGTACACATCTAAACTTTGTGGTTTTCCGTTTTCCAGATGCTCATTGCGGTTTATATAACAGAGCTCTTTGAAAGCAGCAATAAAGGAATTTTTCTTTAAAACCTCACGTTCAAATAACGTCAGCGACAACCGAATCCGTAACTAATGATATGTACTATAAGGTATTGGTTGATTTTACCGCAAGTGTATGTGATTGTAAAAAAATTTAACTATATTAGCTGCCTATTAACCCAAATTAATCGTTGGTTTTTGCACTGTTTTATTTACTGAAGTATTAGAAATTCAAAAAATAAGCTTTTGTTCAACATGGTACACGAGTTATCATGAAAAATCGAAACACACTGACTAGCATGCCTTTGGCTGCTATATTTGTTAAATTATTACATAATAGGTGTCTCCCAGAACCATGATTGAATGTAGTGATTACTCCTACCTGTTGAAATTTGATGTAGCAAAATATATCACCGCGTTGGGTTTACTCTAGGAAATAGCAATCATTAATTCGGCTAAAAGCAAATTTTACCCCTCCAATTCCTGAACTCAATGTTGGACACACATATCTCTTCGAGATACAAGCAAGGGTAAACGATATCTGGGAATCATTAAGATATGGTGACAGATGCCACTTTCAGTAAGATAAACCATAAAAACTGGCAATCAGAGATCATTATACATTTTAATGCTAAAAAATAGATAATTCTGCTTCTTGGTACTGTATATACTAATGCAGGGTAATGACGTCGAATATGTCCAATTTTTACCGTATATTGTGTTTAAACTAGAGCTGTGGACCAGCTGATAGTGGGTTTTTCGCCCCTGTCATATTTACCCATCTCCAGAAAACTTCACACTGGCACTCGCGTGGAAAATTTAAGCGAAATTTGGAAAAAAGGGTAAAAATTGGGACACAATTGCTAAAAAATAGGAAAACAAAAATTTTTTCGCAAATTGGCAAAAACTGGAGATAAAATTTTGAAATCGTAAACAATTTCAGAAGTCTACCTCCACTGACAATCTCCGCGCTCCCACTAAGCCGCTTCACCTCGCTCCAAGCCGGTGCACCGTCGACACTTATTTTATAATCATTTGCACCTATAAATATTCAAAGCGTTATTCCCTTTCCCATGAACCAGGGTTAGTCAACTGCAAGTGTTGCACCAAAATGAAGTTTTGTTCTTTCCGTATATATAATAGATCACCCACTTTAAAACTTAATGAGGATAAAATTTGTACCACAAAAATTAAAATTACTACGACTTGAGTTCACCAGAAAAATTAATGAGTGCTTGCATTATAGCGGCACCCATAAATTTTCAAATTGAAGGGTTATTTTTGTTTTTGTACAGTTTTGAAAATTACCGGGTGGGCGCAGTTAGAGACCCAGTAATTTTCAAATTACTGGGTTATTTAAAATGCACCCACAATATTGCAAAATTGATTTGTAAATACAATTTGTTAAAAGCCAGAAATTTCTGGGTTCTTTTCGAAGAATTCTGTGCTTCATTACATGGAAAGTAACTCGAATGTGCATTCCGCAGTTTCGTGAACAACGCGTTAACGGTAGGTTGTCTTTGAATCGCGATCGTGGCGAGACTTGGAAGCAGCGCTATCAATACTGGAAACATAAATTACGTTAATATTCATACCCACTTATACGGCAGGCACAGAATCTGAACGTGTCAGATAGAATATGATGTATTGTGAACATAAATCGGATCAGGTCTGATTTTTATCATATCGAACGCACTGTGTACACGCCCTAGAATTTTATTGTTAATCTTTCAGTAGCGCTGCAGACTAACTTATTTTGTTGTAAAAATATGACGTGCATATATTTAATCAATAACAATTACTTCCTAGTTATTTAGTTAATTATTGCTTATGCTTCTCAGACAACAGCATACACATGAAATTACTATATGGACTCGTTCAAACATGTTTTAACATTATATATACAAATAACAAATATAAAGATACAAATATTTGATTATACAAATAGATCAACCCTTCCTTCATGATTTCTTTCAACAAATCTGTGGCTTTCCAGAAGCACTCACTGGAAGTAAACGATAATGTCTTTCAAATTCTGCTTAAAGCAGCAAACAACAACTTCGACATTGGTCACTAGTACGATACCGCAAAAGTTTTGCACAAAGTTCACAAATGAAACACACTATGTTAGTGAAAACTTCTCAAATGTAGTTGCTCAGTTAAGGAAAAAAGCTCTGTTCGAGCGAAAATTGCCTATTCAGATTTGTACAAATTTTATGTGACGTTCCGCTGCAATGATGAGCGAAATTTTCTTTCAATTTCAATGTCTATGTTGCTTTGAAAAGAAACCTTACCCAAATACAGTTTCGTTTTAAAAATGACACAAATCGGCTTAATAATCTTACGAAGCTATTGCACTACAATTCACATTATAAAGTGGGTATTACTAAAGGTGTAACCGAAGTTAGAAAAACCATCGTCGGTGAAAGTAGTCAAGCATCGACAAATCGTTGCAAGTCTGTAAACATATACATTTTCAAAAATAATTGAACGTTGCTTCTGAATTTTCAAGCAAAACAAATCAGCATTGTTTTACATGAAAGCAGCAACCATAATTTTGAGCATGTGAAGTTGCGTGGGGCAATGGCCGGCTTCAAAGCCAAACGGCCAGTCGTCGGCCATCAAGTAAAATTTTGACAACCAAGAAATTATTTTACTACAAAACGAAATTTAACGTTCCTAACAGTTAGACGCGAATGTTTAGAGTCGAACCATTTATAAATGAATGTTCAACACAACGTATTATGTAGCTGCTGGAGTGCCGAACCTTGAGGAACTAAAGCCACGATTGGCAGTGTTAATGAGTACAAAACTGTGCACAACGCACGGAATATATTTTAAGGCTGTGGTACTGCTTCAAACCGAGAAATTTGCAATTTCATCATATTTGTAAGTTTCTGATTTAATTTACATTTCTAGTATCGATGAACAATTTTCGCTATCTGTCAGGTATCTAAGCCCCAACGCTTGGGTGAAAGTCACATTGAGCTAGTTCGGAATTATCGCTCGGATTCTTAGGGCTGCCTGCATAGCAAGCGCACAGCAATGCATGTACAATCGTCAGTAGTCGTCTAATTTAGTTAGTACAACGCATTCAAACATAATTAGTTGTTATCGAACACCTGCAGGCGATATAGTGTTAACTATTTAGCACTATTTTATCCGATTAGTGCAATGCGGATCGCAACGGATCTGATCAGATCAGATCTGACACACGGCGTACACGGCCTAATGGCAACAATCGTGTCCGAAATTTTTACTGAGCGACGGATTCTAAAATAGATGCTTCGCTTGAACCCTTGGATTTCCATTATTTATGACACACTTTGTGATATACTCTTTATTTTAATCTACTTGTAATGTTTTAGTTGTATAAAATGCAGTGTATAAATTTTATGCAATGTAGTTGTTATACTGTCTCTGAAATTAAAAGCTTTCGAAACCATCATTTTCGGATATTTGATAAACACAAAACATTCATTGAGCGCAGACATTGTCTGGCATATTGTGGCAATAATTGGTTTCGGTTCCACTTGGATTGTTCAGCTTGGTTCGTTCACAACCACAAAATTTTAATTTTATTGGTCCGCCCGTTTTAATTTGTCTTCGTAAAGTTTTCTTTTGAGCAATAACCAACAATTTATACAAACAATTAACAAACTGTACTCCTAAAATTCAATTCCGAAACAAAATATTTGACATTCATCTAAAAATTTGATACAAAAAGCTCTAATAGCAATAAAACGTTTTAGCAGTACTTCAGCGGCTTCAGTTTTCAATTGACAATATATAACAAAACCATATATACTATTATATTGAGGTCGGCTACGAACGACAATTCATCAAAACGAACCTACAGAACCTAGTAATTTTGAAATAGCTAGTATTACCTCCCAGCACCGAAAACATTAGTGGGTTTATTAAACATTTTTAATGTAACGATACCACCAGCACCCAGAAAACTACCGGTTTACTCAGATTTTGTAGCACCCACAAATTTTCCAATTTTTGTTGCGACAGACGACCAGTAAATTAATATGGGCTCACTTAAATTTACAGCACCTACAAACTTATTAGGGATCGAATCATTTTGATGCATGTGTCCGTTTTGTCACAGACGGATGCTATTGCGTGGATCCAGATATTCATGTACGGCTACAAAATAAGGGTTGAAAATATTTCCCGGGTATGCAACCAAATGTTGCTATTCCCATCTGCATTACTGAGAAGAATACTCCGATTTGTTATAAGGAATTTATTATATACAATGAATGATCGATATCATTTAGTTGCGATTATTAGTTATCTGTTCCGCTAGATCTAACCAGAGACTCGCAGGCTCTCCAAAAGTCAACGGAGCCGGCAAAACGTGGTGAAGGGGCGTTGTTTATATTCATTTTAATATAACACCGTCAGCTGCATTTTTTACGGTTGTCAGTTAAAAGTGGGCAATCCAGCCACACCCTGCCCCACGGTTACGACGTCCCTAGATATAACTATTTTTCGTGGTTTGATATGATCAGCCAACATTTAGACGTAATGGCGCTAAACCGAAAGGTCTTAGCGTAGTATCTAGCTATATGTACAAAATACTGTTTATGTTGAAGAAAGGGTTCAATATGTTATTTTCGAAATGGAATTCGACAGGAGCGTCACGCCTCGTAAAAGCGAGAGGGATCAATGGTCTGTCAGCAGCCAATATTTTGACAAATGAAAGGTGACCTCACTAAGAGATGCCCACCACTGCGATAACAGGGGGACCGGTACGCCGCGTCCCTTTCGCGTGATGCGCCTATGAAATTCGAGATGTTACTCGAATTAGGTTGTCGCGGCTTGTCAAGATTGTTTTGCTGCATCCAATGACTACGGTTAGCAGCATCAACTCAGTTAGTTTGATTAGCGGTGGTACGGACTCTATAAGTAAATTTATCACGTACATTTCCAAGAGTGTTAAAATCAATATGAGTATGCTAAAGAAATTTTTATAGGATTTAAAAGTGAAGATACAGAACAATCCTATTATGTGTTGTGCTCTTAAAAATTTAGAGTGATTCAGTTATTTTTATGTCAATAACAGAAATCTTAAAAATAGAACTTTTACAATAAAGAAAATTCGCGTGTTTACAAATATGCTTGCTTTAAGCATCTGAGAGCAGAATTATTGATTTGCACAGTATTAGCCGCATTTCGTGCTCGATAAACAATGTTCGAACACCATTGTTTACATTCAACAATAAAGCTTTGTCGATTTAGCTCACATTTTGTGTTGATTTCGCTATTCCGTTTTAGAATGTATTTCTGGTCTGTGATCGTCGCATACAAGAATACCTGTTCATCAAGACTTTATGCAAGACTCCTTGAGAAGAAAACGACACTTCTCGCCGTCACCATGTAAACGCGTCGAGCATTACGCGATCTATTTCAAAGTAAATCCCCTGATTTTGGAGAGGAGAGGGATAGTTTTCGCGTTTTTTGGACGGTATGAATGATAAAAAATTTTATACACAGTATCTTGGAATGATTATACCCCTGGAAAAGAGTGCGAGGCAAAATTTTAGTTTTTATAAAACTCCCCCAGCCCCTCAAAAAACTTTAAGGGCGATCGGAACAAATTGTTATTCGGGATACTATGCGCCGCAAATGTTGATCGGTTAAACGCACCCAGCACCAGAGCGCTAGGCGGAATGATCACATCATGCCGGACGTGTTTACATCACTGTTTTAACCAATGTCTTAGTCTTCTCTAGAAATCATCATAAACTGACGCAGGTTATAAATTGAACAATAATTGGAGATGTTATTTTGTACTGAAGGAAAATAATATATTTCAGGATTTTTGTTTTGGGTCATCTTTTTCTAAAAACTTCAATGAAAATGTGCTTCAGAATATTTAAGCGACTTCGACTGTAGAATGTCCTATAAATTTTGACAGTAAAATAAATGATATTTTTTCAATATCTTTGTCGACATATGATACATGCTTCTGATCGGACTAGTGCACAGAAAATAGACCTTAATTGCAAAACTTGACGCAAGTGTACTAAGTACCAACAATACAACAGTCGAATTTTACCGTTTCTGACTAATTATGGTGCTTGCTGTCAATGCGCGCATAAGGCTGGTTATGCGACACTAGTGGAAAATTTGGCGAATGTAGTCAATGACACAGCTCGGAAATGAGAATAATAGCTAACTACTAACATTAAAATATATATTGAATATATAATTATGAAAATTGTGTTTAGGGGCAGCAAAACGGGCCATTTCCTTTTAGCTCCTCAACCCGAAATTCATCAATTTTAAATGTACAGTTTAAATTTTTTTACCTTTAGAATCAACAATACATAAACCGACAAAGAAACTATCATATCGGCTATATTTATTATAAATTTCCAAATTTTGGGTGAAATGGTACCGAAAGTTTTCGAAAGATTTTTCTTAGACAAATGCTAGTTGTATATGTACCGGCTGAAAGCAATGACTAGTTAAGCCGAAATAATGCCAAAATCAGCTCATCTTTTCGTAGCCAGGAACAGGACGTTGACTAAATTATCGATCCTGGCGTATTTCAAAAATACTCTTACATCTGGTTAACATATGAACTGATTGAGTTAATTTTGTCTCTCTTCGACTCAGCTATCCAGTTCGGTTTGAACTAAAAATTTATACATTTATCGAGGAAATTTTTCGCGAAAATTTGTGTTGCCATTATTAAAAATTTGACTAAATTGTCATAAATGTGGCCGAAATGATATATTCTGCAATGAGGTGAACAGGATGCCTGCATTCGTGCACGTTAACAACATGAGCTTGATATTTTTCAACTGTTTTCTAAGGATGAGTGAAAATACCATGTCAGGGGAGCCACTTTGCTGGCACGCGATTAACCATGAGCCTGGGGCTTAACAGGAATCATTTTAGGGAGCCTTTACAGCGGCAATCTCTTGCTCGACAAGTTGGTGGACACCACTCTCCTCCGCTTTGCTGCACTCACGGTTGACAATATAATTTGTACGAACATCCCACGCAATAATGGGCTATATAACTCTTTTATATTCATAAAATCCGTTTGTGTTCTCAGTAAGCAATTTGAAAACACTAATTAGATTGTTGCTTTATGCGACATTGTAATGGTGTATGCAATATTGTACTTGTACAAGTTGTAACTACAGAAAAAAATTTATTCAAAAATATATAATTCATTTATTCTCTGCTTTCATTTTTTATTTTAAAACAAGATGACTAATCGTTATATTGATATATGTTTCCTCAATGACCTGTTTGTTGCGTAGTACAATATGATAATCCTGATATTTTTAGTTGAATATATATTCCTTACAATCAACTACTAAACTAGTCCGCAATTTAGAGTAGAAATATACAACGATCTTATCAAAAAAGAGCACATACAAAATATATACATATTTTAATATATATTTTATTCATTTATGTCTTGTTATCATTTCTATATATAGCCTTTTCATGGTATACCTTAGCATGATTTCTGAAGGAGCTGAAATAGATTTATTGTTATTTTACAGCGTCCATTTGGTACCGACTTAGGCAGAATTTAAACGTAGTGAGCTCATAATGGATCATGTCAAGTTCACGTTTTCTAACGTATTACGTCAAACTTCCGCCTCTGATGATTGCACGTTTTGACTGTCTAAGCCTAAGCCTAAGCCTGAGTTTCAAGCCTAAGCCCAAGACTAAACCTAAACTTTTGCCTGGACTCGCAATTAAACTTTACATTTTTATTCCATAACATTCATGCCAAGTTCCCCAATGTTATAGGTAAAAAGAAAAAGTTCACAAAATTCGTTCATATTTAAAGTAATAGTAGAGATCTATTAATTTTTTGAATGTATGTGCTTCAATGACTTATCTCCGAAATACAGGTCAAACCTGATGTATACACTGCAAAATATGACTTTTTGCCATCATCTTCGGAGTGCTTACAAATCTGTGTGAGATTATATACCCACTCCACCGCCAGCAGTTAGAATTATACAAAATAGTGTTAGAATGAGTGGGCTGGATTAGCGCGATTTTAAATATTCATTAGGTGTTTATAAACAGACTTGAAACTCAAACATGCAGTGAAAACCATTTTGACATCGGCAATTTCATGGAATTTTATTAAATCTGTATACGGTGGATGCTGCTTTAATGTTGTGAAAATTGTAAGAAAATAATAAGCAATTAGTATTTTTATCAAATTACGATCGTAATTAATTTAATATTTACCAAGAATAGTACAAAGTTTTTGCCTATAATAGTATCTGCACTGAACCAATTATATTCAACAGATTTGGCTAGCTTCTGTTATGAAAAAAAGTCGTGCCTTCAGTAGCTAAATAAACTTACTAGATTCAAAGGGGTAGAATACTTAAGATATACCAAATTCATCCAAGTAAAAAGCTCAGTACCCAAATGTTATTTGGCAGTGTGGCTATATTTGATTTTACAGCGTCTAATCAGCTATCATTGATTTATTAATTGACAGCTATTAATTGACGGCATCATAAAACGAATTTTAGAAAATACACATAGCTGAAAAGCTAAACGCAAATAATAGGTTAGGCAAACAATACGAATTTTAAACACCAACTAAATGTTATTACGCATAGTACCCATGAAACAGGTAATTAAAACATTATTGCAAAACTTAACATGCGTTCACATGTTTAAATTTTTAGCTGAAAATTTGAGCCTAAACTTTCAAATAAATGTGACAAATAAATTTGGTTGTAGAAGTTTAAACGAAAAAACATGTGAAATCGAATTTATTTAAAATTTTTAATGGCGTTTTAGCAATATATTGCTACATATTGTTTAAAAAATTTTCAAATTCCATTCATGAATTATCGTAGTCGAAAATACCTGACGAATCAGTGCGTCGAATTACGATTTTACTTCATTAGCAGCCAGTACAAATCAGATGTCATATTTTAAATAAAGGTACTTAAAGCACTCGAAATACATCTTCACCACGTGATGATATAGCCTGTATATTCCAAAGAAAATGTTTTGAAATTTATGTTCAGACGTTGATCAAATTTTGTTAAAATTTTGAGTTCAACATAAGCGTATGATCCCACCGTTGGTTATCCATTAATAGTGTGACCGTATTTAGTTAGACTTATAAATAATTATTAAGGTCAGTAACGTTGTCAAAGTTAAAAGAGTTGGAAAGGCTCATGACATCACTTTGTTTTATTAAGGTCAGTAACGTTGTCAAAGTTAAAAGAGTTGGAAAGGCTCATGACATCACTTTGTTTACAAACTTTCAGATGTATTAATTATTTTATTTCTATTCTCCGATTTAAATCTTATACAAAGCAAGAAATTATTTTTGTAAAATTTCTGACTATAGCGATGCTCAATATAATTTCTGAATATTCGGGGCCTTGTTCTGATAAGATCCGATCAAATAACACTAATCCATTGTTTGAAGTTCGTAGTAAGCACAAATTAATCAAATAAATTTAAGCGTTGCGGTATTTAGTGACAATTTACATTCCAAGTTCGATGTATAATATCGCCAATCTCGAATATTCCGGCTTTATTGCCGGTATAGATATTTTGACAATGTTATATTTTTGTATGTCCGCAGAAATTTTCAACAACGATAAACAAACGAGATTAGCGGAATCCGGAACTTTTTAGATGTTGACATTGACGATAACTTAATATTCGTTTTGGCTTATTTTGTCTAAAATGAACAGTTTTACAAACAAGTTTTAAGCTGAGTGCAGCTTATAATGGAAGTCAATACCCTTAGGCCTAAGTTTTTACGCAAATGCGAGTAATTGCTTATCCCATGAACCGATTCACTTGCCTTGCACACCAATCTTCTCAGCTCTTCAATGCTGTTCGATTGATGTATAAAATTGTACGTTTATTTAGAAAAAATGCTTTAGCAAACTCAATGTATTGTACGTCTACCCATTTTTTAGAATATTGAGCGAAATCACTGCCTAACGGTGTGTAAAAATACTAGTGCGAGTCAACGTTTGGACACAAAGCCATGCTGCTCATCTGTTCCTAATTAAATATATTTTGCGTGCTTAACGTATTATAGTTTCCGTTAGTTTGCCGCAACAAGACAATACTGTAACAGGACAATAGTTCTAGGTTCACATTAGTCTCATTTTTATATATTATTATAACGATAGATAATACCTATGTCTTCGCTAAAATGATCTTCACAAATGAATGTTCAGATAGGTAAACGTGAAAGTGATAATGATATAACATTTTTCGGAAAGACAAACTGGTTGAGGCCGTCACGATCACTACTATGCATACCTTTAAGCTTACATAACGCATTCTGTACCACTTGCAGATTAATAAATGAAACATTTTTAACTCTGATTTCAGTCACAGGAATGGAATTATTATCAGAAACAAAACAGAAGCAAAAGCATCAACTAGAGTTTAACAGGACATTCAAATATTGGCACAAAGAGTCCCATTTATCCACTTTACGGCATAATTTTCTATTGACATATTATAAAACAAATTCCTTTAGAATTTTTGATGATACTGTTTTCTCAACACTTTTGTATTCATCAATAACTTTAGCGCATTTCACGCCTTTTGACACATAACGTTTAATAATGTATTTGTTAAGACCAAATCGAGCGCGTTGTTTCTCCGAATAGCAAAAATCACCAGTTCACTGATGCCTTTTATAGCCAAACATAGCAACTTGGAAACAGCTTGCCCATGTTAGAAAGCCCCAATTTATATGTTTAAAATGTTGAAATCACGTCGTAGAGTAATAGAACAGTTCCCTTCGAAAACTTTGTTCATTTGATGAATGATTAGCTGTATATTCAGTAGTGCTGTTTGGAGGTTTGTAGAAACATAATAATATAAGCTTATTTTGGAAATACGAATATATCCAAAACATCTCTAATGTTATCGATGCAACAGTCAGCAGCCAGTGTCTTCACACAATAATGTACAAAATTTCAACTCTTCCTCCATGGGTCTGTACCGGATCTATACAAACAACTGAAAACTGTTCACATTCATTCGTTGCATTTGTAAATTTCTTATGGACCTATGTTTCAAAGTGAGCAGCTGTTTTAAAGTTTCCACATTGCTAAGCAGTTAATTTAGTCGTTTTACGTCGTGCATTAAATAGATTGCATGGTATTGAAGACGCATTTGTACGCATACGATTCCTAACGTATCTAGTTTTGACGAGGTAAGTGGCTCGAATCAGTAATATTTTACTTTACACGTACTGAAACATTTCTGCTGGACTCTTCATAGATAATGTATATTTCTTCACTGTTTTATTTCCAATATCGCTGATTATCAATCAATCAATCAATCAATCAATCAATCAATCAATCAATCAATCAATCAATCAATCAATCAATCAATCAATTCGTTAACGTTTTCATTAATAGAATAAGATAATGATGAAATATGCCATATATTGTGGACCTTAAAATACATTATGACCATGATAAAAATGAGATTAATCTGAATTCTCCAATCTAATTTTCATAAATAGGATAAGTTTGCAACATGATTTTCTGCTCAGATAAATTAAACACCATCGTCATAATCGTAACAACGCTGCTTTATTTCGATTGAGAAATAATGATTTTTATGACAACAGAAAGAGGGAGCTTTTCTGATGTCACAACGATTTTTGTTTTACAAAAGCTGAGTCATCATTCTAAAAACTTGTTTTTGCTGATTGAAACGTAGTGTGTCTTTGAATTTTTAATTCTTTTTGCCTTTTACAAACTTGTATAAACGCTACATTCCGGTCGCATTTCATATCACGATATTATGTGCAAAATAATCACAACTATATAATTATTCTGCTCGCAGGGGTTGTAGTATTTTAAGAAGGAGATGCACAACAGAAAGGTAGTGCTCTTGTTTCCACTCTAAAAGTTATGAGCAGAAATTTGTAACGTTGTTTGTAATTTTGTTAGTAACCAAATAATCACCACACCACAGATTGTATAAGGTTAAGTACATCAACAGGCCACTTAATGTTCTAGCGTCTAAGTTTTTCTTCAAAATGCGATGTTTGGTAAACCCCGGCGAAACACCCGTGTATCCTAAAAAAGATTCCTCTATGGAAGTAAATCATATAAATAATTGAATTTTTCGGCTGTGGCAATTTTAGTTTGCTACCTGCATTCTGTCAGTTATTAATCGCTGTGTTAATAGACAGCAATTATGACATGGAAAATCATTAAACTTTATTAACCAGTGTTAAAATGGTATCAAACACTTCAGCCTTGGACAAATCGTCCCCGAACAATTCGTCCCTTGGACAACACGTCACTTGGTCAATTATTCATACCCATTCTAAACATAAGTAAGCCTTTTGCAGATATATGCCATTTTGCAATTGCATTTTTCCACTGTATCAAATTTAAAGATTCATTTTTTACATTATTGCAAAAATTCAGATTTTTGCTAAGTTTTTATGAAGCCTGGTTGAATGTTTACAAACATATGTGAGCAGTTTATATAGGTCCTTACTGATTTCGTTTCTACATGTAATATAGTCCTAATAAAGCACCTAACTAGGAATTATAAGCGAGAATATATGCCGGACATTGGTTTAGACTAAGGCTAAGACTTAGTACTTCGAAAACTGTAAATAATGAATTTTACTTCCGCCCCTAAAAGTTACATTGGTCCCGATATTGCTATAGACGCCTTACCTAACGAAACGTGTAATTATGATTCACCAGCATTGGCTGGGCGCGCATATGTCAATCGCTTGTGAGGAAAGGCACGATATACAGACAAGTAGATATACGATGACAAGAGATATGACTCATTTTATGAGTAATCTATGTCCTCATTTGGTGTTTGACTATAAAAGTTGCTTGTTTGATTGCGTTTTTCGACCGACCTTGGATTTCGCTTGCGCAGTCATCCGAATTGGACAATATGTAATAGTATATCAGGTCTAAGAATACTTAGTGCGAACGAATGTGAATACGAAAGAATTAATAATACTGTTAATACTTTAGCAGCAGCGGATACGACAAAAACTATAAGGCTAATTTTCAGCACGCCAAGAGATTTTCTAGGAATATAAATTTTTTACTGTTGTGTGTCACCCAAGACAACAGCAAAACATTGTTAACAGAGATATACGATAGACCATCGCAGCAGTTGAACTCACAGGCGAAAATCGATGGAATTCCTGATTCCGTAAGCTAAGCTACGCACAACTTAGCAATAATTAGTTTATTGTGGCGTTGTGCTAAATCAAATGCATTATAAAATGTTCAAAATCAACAACAAATAATTGATTGAAAGCAGCAAAATGTACCGTTGCTTTTAGAAATTTTCGCTGCATTTATCTCCCGTGCAAAGAGATAAAGCATATATGCGGATGCTGTTAATGACTTATGCAGTGTAAAATTAGAGCAAACTAGGTTCTGAAGCTTTTCATGAATAGGTTTATAAATGCCTCATTGGACTACATGCGCTATAAAAGTTGTTTAGGTCCGTCCAACAATTAGCATATTAGATGATATCAGATTACTAATTCGACCCAAAATGCACGGCTTTATGAACATGACAATAGGAGTTACACACCTGATATAAGAATTTTCGATCAGATCATAAACTTTGAGAATATCTGAGTTAAATCAGTACACATATTAGGAAGTTTTAAAGAAGATAACTGCAAAATTATATCAATTTTCGTTCAAAAATTTAGTTTCAAGCCCGTGAAGATAATTATATTTACGTTGGCAAAGCCATAGGTGTCTCAACTAAGCCTGTAAACACTGTGAATAATTTCAGCCTAATACGTTTATTAGTTCCCAATGTACAGATGTTGACATCAAAAGTTCTGTTAGTTTTGCACCAGCCACTGCTACGTGAACGTGGCTATTTCTGAAACAGCAACCAACGGTTCCTAATCTTAAATCCTAAATAGAAAACATAAATTTTTTCAGAAATACAAATTTTTTATGGAAACAAAGTTGTTGGCTGGCAGTTGTCCTGCCTCCAAAGCTTAGGTTGAGTGAGCACAGATTATGGTGTAATTCATGCAAATACTAGAGTACAGATTTTTTTTCTTTTATAGCTTTCAATTCGCATTTTTGTCGTACCAAAATGTCAAACTCTAATAATTCGATTATTAGTATTCCGTAACGTTAGACATCTTATGTGACATTCCAAAGTTTCATTAATGTATTTTATAAAATTTAATTTTATTTATATTTTTACTCAAAATTTAGTTTAATATTTACAAAAAATTATGTTTACTTGTGTGCTATTCTTCACTTACATTACCAGCTAAGTGTCCAAGCTTCCGGATAATATTCACTAACGTTAAAAAAACAAAAATAACTGCATAATAATTATGCAATATTGCTTCATTGGTATTTAGGGCGTATCTGTCGGAATCACAGAGACACTGTCTACTATTCTATTTATTTATCAATCGGATTCAGGTTTGTTTCTTACTGCTTGTTCTCACTAATCAAGACACATGTTGGAGCTCAGTAAATCTACGTAATCTGACTCCACACTGGTGTGAATAATAAAGATATTTTTTGATCCGTTTATGTTCAGCTTTCAAACATTTATACAAGGCTAGTACAATCCAAACTTCTATTATTTCGGTAAGCCAGAAGCCAAAACATCCCAATCAGCGTATATAACCCTTATATTTTGAATGATGAAGCTGCAACGTAAAATGCATTTATTAACTGTCAAAACTGTCGTACGATATACCGTTTGCCTATTTGATATACATACAAAACTCAAGTGTACTGCTCATTGTTTACGCAAAAATCACGAAGTTTGAACCAGATACCGTACGTACAAATCTTTGAACGCGCTTCTGTCTATGCTACATCTGACTTGTAACATATTATGTCGTGATCTCAGAGATTTGTATGGACGGCTCTAAATATATAATTTGTATTTACAATTAAAGTTTAGTTACATCGAGGTGTAGATTCATCAATCAATCATATATTTTACGGAGGCCTACCCAATCCTTGAACTTAATAATTATTATAAGTCATCTTCGCAACCAGGCTCGATTGTAAACATATATATAGTGGCTTTTTCTATTAAACATATTGTAGATAATAATGACGTTGATAGTTAAGATATGACGATGCATTTCTACGCTTCAAAAATACTGGATTAATGTCTGACCAACATTAATAGCGTTAAGCTTACACAGAAAAACTCCTCCTCCGTATCTTTGAATTGAAATAAAGTTCCAATTTACGACTTTACTTAAAATTTACACGCCCATGTTTATATGACTGCGACAACTAGAATTTTGGCAGAATTATAGCACAAACTAGAAAATATGTTTTACTTATAATGTCTAGCGCACTTTTTTTTAATATTGTTGTCTTTTTCCCCGAGTTTAATCACAGTTGTCCTAAAATTTAGGATGCTTTTAATTTTTTGACATTTTGTTATCTATAAAGCAAAAAATCTCAGAAAAATGAAATCGTATCTTCATGGAACTGCGAAGCGGAATGCTCTGCGTACTATTTTTGTTAGTTAAAGGACTTCTGTATACAATAATGCGCATACATGGGCGAGGTCCGAGGTTCTAGGGAGACCGCGGATGCGACGGTGAGGACCAGGGCGGAGCAAGGTATCGACGAGGGAAGGGATGATTGTCTGGGAGGATAAATTTTTTAAAATTTTGTAGAACTTAAATTTTTTAAATTTCTTTTCACTTTGCCAGCTTTCCCCTGCCTTATGGTAATTTTCCCCAATTATTGGTCTTTTTCTCCAAGTTTTGCGTATGTTAGTCAAAATTTTTTGCGCGTCTTCGGCGGACGGGGAGTGGGGAGGTGTCGCGCCTCACGAAGGTCATACCACCACGGGGGTAGGGGAGGCTATCCCCTGTGAGTATACATGCATAAAAACGATTGTTATAAATTTAAGTGAATCTAAATGATCCTTATTTTAATGCATATTGAAAAAGTATAAATACACTTTTAGTTATAAAATGCATGCTGTAATTCTTGGGTTATGTATATTTAATAATTATAATTACGATAGAAGTTTTATTGTATTCTTGACAAAACATGTCCAATCGCCATCAACCACAACTATTATGTCATCAACTCCCACGCAGTTTCGAAATTGAGGAACACAACACAGCACAAAAACAATTGCAGATCTTAAACAAGAACGTTGACAATGAAAACGGTACCATTATCGTCGAACGCATAGACTGCAGTACAACAAAAAGCAACAATATTCAACTAAAACAACTACAATTATTGTCATCACGTTTCAAGCGCGTAACAATCCAAAATACACGCGACGACAACGCAATATCATCATCATCATCATCGAAGGATTCGTTGACAGAAAGAGACACGAAAACTACAATTTCGGCAGGAGGAGTCGCTACGTCGATGTGCGTTCAACGTCGTCCAAAAAGCATACAAACTTCGTCTTATAAACTGATATTGCTGCAACTGCAACAGCTGCTGCTGCAGTTATTATTGTTTGACTTTAGCAGCGATTTTAACAAATTTTTTCAATCGACAAAAACGAAACTATTATTAGTTTACTCTTCTTATTCTTTTTGTTCTTTGTCAACTATAGTTACGACTACGATTACAGCGACGATTGCAGCAGCGACATTGAGTAATTTTCACAGTTTTACTACTACAACTACTAATTTTAAAAACAATTTTATTAATAAGAAATTCCGGATATATAATAAAATTATTAGTAATAATAATATCGATACCTATTGGAATAATCTATTCGCTCTTTTTATTTACTTGTCGAGTTTATTCGCTAATTTTGCCGGGCGTGGTGGAAGCCGTTGCAGCTGGCCGGTGCGACGTGTCATGGTTATTGCAACGTTGCTTTTGTTTCTTTCATTTTGTGTCGACGGGACGTCACTTAACGATCGCTTTGGCTTAACACAGCAGTTACTTCACAGCCGTGTCACGCGAGAAGCCTTGGTAATTTATCTTTATGCCTTTAAGCAATTTTTCATCCTACTTGCGTACAACAGTGATGATTATGAGAACATATTAAGAAGCTAATTCCGTCCATCTACATATCTATGCCTTTTATGCTAATACAACCCAGGACTTTGTACTATAACTCTAAACAACTACCCACTTAGGACAAGTTGGCTAGCAGTGTGTCGTTAGCAAGTGTGTACTAATTTGAACAAATGAAAACTATTGGGACTCTTAGATTTAGGTAAAGTGAATTATTCATTTGTAACCGCCATGTTTTCGAAAACAAATATATATTTAGATATCTTGATTTCTAATTCTAAGTTTTCGTCTAAATTTTGGTCGCACATTTCAAGAGACAACTTATAGCTAGCGCAGTAAAAATTAGGACAGATTGTATCCATTGTGAAATATTTTATTGAACAACTACTTTGAATAGATTACATGCTCAACTTAACAATATTCCTTTCAAATTTTGCTTCATAAATAGTCGTACACCATCGATGGAACTGGGTCACCATATTGAGGCCCGCTGACCCGGCCGTGGAGTAACGTAACCCGACTAAGGTAGCGACCAGTAACCGGACGACCCGGTCACGGTAATGACTACAAACGAGACATATTTCCAATGAATCCAATGCATAATAATTTTACGAATTCGCCAAAGAAACTGACTTGCAAACAGTTGATATCTGCTCAGCATACCATTATTACAGCCAGATTGCAACAATGGCGTTCTCGGCAAGTCCCGGCTTCTGTAGTCATAGGTAAAAGTAGGTAGTTGGTCAAGTTAAATTTTAGCCATTTGGCCGTGTTTTGCAAGTAGTTTGTCATCATTTGAAGCCGCTTGTGAGCGAATTGCAAGCAACCTGGAAGTACTTGCATATAAAGGAAAATTCAACTCAAGTTTGGAATCCCTATCTGTTGGGACACATAAAAAACATGAAAGTGTACAAAAACTGTTCACAAAGCGACTTCCTGGGTTAAGGGAATTACCTTATGCAAATCGATTAGAGATTGCAAAGCTTGAGTTATTAGAATTGAGAAGACTGCGTTTTGATCTACACATGGTATACAAAATCATTCATGGGTTGGTTGATATACCATTCGATTCAATGTTCGAGTGGGCACCCTACGCCGCGACCCGGTCAAATACATATAAGCTCGCAAAAAATCGATATAATCTCGACTGTCGTAAACACATTTTCTCCATCAGGGTAGTGAATCCGTGGAACTTTTTGCCGGAAAATCTAGTGTCTTCACCTAGTCTGGCTGTTTTTAAGCAACGATTATTGGCAGTAGATCTGTTTAGGTTCCTTGAAGGGGGAAAATTAGTAGTCCATTGGGCCCATTCCCTTCCTGCCATGCCCTATCTATTAATGCACAACATGTATGCTATGATTGTTGGTACATGTATGACAAAAATTTTCAAGTTTACTATATTTTACTACATTTTCTATATCATTGTCATGTATTGCTGGCTAATAAAGAAACTATACTAGCTATACTATACTAAAACCCATGCAAAAGGACACGTCTGCGGTCCGGAGCTTTAAATCTTGTTTTCGGAGTGCCCAGTATGAAAGTGCCATGCAGTGCAGCAAAACAACCTTCTGCCAACCTTACACCGTCTGGTCGCATTCTCTGTTGTGAATTCAAGGCAATCGTTGTCGGATAGCTCGGTTTACGTGCACATGAATTTCCCATGTGTCCCTGAGGAATAGTAAAGTAGACAAAGAAAAAACAAAAGACATTGTTCGGTTTAATTGAGCACAGTGCAGAGGAGAGTGCTTTCACTTTCTGAACTAGACCGAGGCAGCATCGGATCATACACTGTGATCCAGTGACCGGTTCCCCCTATGGTTCTTTGTCATACACGTTACATTTAATGCTGAGTTTACCTTAGGTAATGCAAAATATTAATTCGGCAAAAGTGGGATCGTCCCCTCTAGTTCCTGAACTCTGAGTTGGTAAAATCATATATTGTTTCAAGTTGCAGATAAGTGTGACCATCACCTAGGGTTTAAATTAAGGTGACAGATGCAACTCCAAACAAAAACACACCGTGAAATATGTAAGTTAGAAACGAATAGTTGAAAACTTTTGTGATAAAGATAGATCATCCAATTGCTAGATTACCGTGGTAAACAAAAGTTTTGTTACAACAACGGCTGGAACCTACGTGCGAATATATTTAATTCAATGCCATTACTTGTGGCTAGCCATCGGCACTTATTGGTAGCAACACTTCTCTGTATGTTGTGTTTTCAAGATCAGAAATTAAACAAATAGGCTATTAGACCAAAATCACCCCAAATTTCGTTGTTTATACCTAATGCGTGGTAACCGGTATACTAACGTAATGAAAATCTTCTAAGTATATTTGGCCTGTTCTATCGCAGCTGCAGCCATGACATCTCGCCGATAACCCCTATAATAGCAACTGAAGAAGAGAACTTTAATACAACCAATTTTGTGTCAAAATCGCGTATGTATTCTTACAGTCACATATTTGGACGATAGCGGGCGGTATTTGGTTTAAATTTTGAAGTTGGTGTAGTTATAAGCGGCATATTATTCCATCTATATTTTCCTATCGCCGTTTAAACTAAGGCAAGGATTTATAAATGCAATATTGTCGACCAAGATTCGTGTATATTTCGTTCTTATAATTCATGCGTTAGGAATAATTGTTTCTGCTACGGTCGTGTTTTACCATGCATATCTTAAATTATGTAGCATTCGGATACTGCTGAGTTTATCCTAATATTTGTATATGGCCGCGAGATACTTAATAATTGTAATAGAGGTGAAAACATTTTCCGGACCAGAACCGACAAAGTTTTGTCATGTTGTAGTGTAGTGTAGACTATACCGTAACAACGGTGACAGTGACACCCACACCATATAACAAAATATGAGGGTGTCGGGCAGACCCCTAGATACCTCATTTGGCAATGTAGTATTTCGGTGTTTTATGCTTGCCAATGCGGTGTTTCTAGGGTATCCTGTAGGCCCTATGTAAAGTGACCCCACTAGGTGGCGGAAACCCTCAGCAAAACGAAAAAGTAACGACGGTTCATTGACACCGTCTGAAATACGCCAAACTATTAGCCAGCTTTGTTTGAAATTTATTTGAAACTTTATTCAAAAACACAGGGGTGTCTAAGACACCCTGTAGTCTAGGGTGAGCCTGCCACTGTGTGGGGTACATAAGTTCCAAGTGGTGGGGACATTATAACGTGAATCCCGCATAAATAACACTGCACATCAGAATAAGTTCCCGGTCTAAAATTAAATACAAAAGAGCAAGACAAAAGGTAAGCCACAATTACGCAAGACAATCATTTGATCTACTTTGGTCTAAAAAACAGTTTTAACGTATTGTACAGGCAACCTCACAGATCATGCCTGAACGTACTGTCAAGAAGAAATCTCGACTGCTTCCTATGCCTCGAAAACATGCATCAGCTCTTGTATGCTATGTAATTTTTGAAAAGTATTCATATGAAACAGTATTAACGGTGATAAATTCATATTTAGTGTGATCGGTTAACGCTGTTAACAACTTTTATCAATTTAAAATGTTCAGCTAACGCCAGACGTTTGCTGCGGTATTGTCTGTTGGTAAACGGTTGTTCGGTTTGTAAGGCATTCCATTAGGATTCCGTTTCGTTGGGATAGAGCAACACACGTTAGTCAAAGATCGTGTGGATTGACATTGAGCAAAGCGAAAGTGTGTGACTACTATGAGACCAAAAAGGCAACTGAAATTACTATATTTTTAGATCACTATATGTCATAGATGTTCATGGTCCGTGAGCACAGTGGAAATAGATGGTGTCGGAGGGTGAGCCGTGCGTGCCAGGGTAGGGCACGGTTAAAATGTCAAAATTTTTAAACCTCTTAATCGTCCTCATTTTGGTTGCTTATATATTTGCCCAATTATTGTAATTTTGGCCCAGTTGTTTCATTTCTTATCAATTTGACCCGGGTCTCCAAAAATTTCACCTATTTACCAATTTTAGCAAAATTTTTGCGCACGATGGAAGGGTTATAAATGCTGTACTCGAAATACTAGTAGTCAAAATAACGAACTGATACTGAATTTAAATTATATGCAATGCATGTAAAAACGTGAAATGAACAAAAATTTCTACTGACTTACAATGTTATAACAACCTTTTGTAAGTCACAAAAGCAGACGGCTACGTTTCACGTAAACCCCCGTTTATAACATCATCACAAGATGTATATGTACATGTCAATTTTGAGTTTTATTCATACAGGATATCCCAGAACACGTTCGAAAATCGCTAAAGAGAGTGAGAACACACGATGAATTCAAGCGAAATTTCAACATACTTAAACAGCAAACCGAAATCGGAGCTAGCCGTTCAGCTGCTGGTGTTGGATCATCTTATCACGGTAAAGCAATAACGCTGAAATGTTCACAATGCGATTTACCAAAATGAGCGCGACATGTTGGCATAGTTGTATAAAAAATGAGATGTTCTGCCTTCTACAAATAAATAGATGGTCCGCTTTGGAAAGTGAAGAGAGATTAAATTTGTCCCAGAAAAATTAAAGTTACTGGAGCTTGATTGCACCTATAAAATTACAGTATACGCACAAATTTTCAAATTAGTGGGTAATTACTGTATAATACAATAGGTACCCAGAGAATCATCAAATGGGGCATCAAATTTTGCAGACCAAACAAATTTTTAGATATATGGGTTATATCAAGAGTTATATGTAGCACCCAAAAAATTTATTATATCCCCTTTAGTTTGACAATGAATGATCAATAATGTCACTAAAACAGCTTAAGAAATTAAGCAAGATGCGATGCGTAAAGTTTAAACTCTTGCTTTATGAATTAGATTTCATTAGTAGTTGCTATGAACAGGCTGTTATTAACAATCCACGACTAAAAGTACGGGGGTCATATGGCTTAGAGCCCAGGTCACTAACCATTGAGCTATGTCAACAGTGTTGCTTGTATAGTTCAGGTTACTCGCAACGCGAGCGAATAACACGCGCCCAAACGCACGCTACACAACAAAGCGAGGTAACGTATTACATCCTATTGTATAAAGTTGTACAGCAAAACGTTTATCTATTAGTATACCAGGTGAGAGTAGACTATTAGGTGCGAGCAACTCGTTCTAGCACTTATTATCCTAAAGCTGTATAACAAACTATTTATGCGATCTTATCAGAGGCAACTATTTTCGCATGTTAATTTTGTCCCCATGGCTCGCTATTTTTCTGGTTGCTATTTTTCATAAGTAGAAGCTACAAAGCTGCCTAATTGACACGTTAGTCAAAAGAAAAGCAATAACTTACTCTTGAGTATTCGAGCCAAATTTACTATTTTACAAGGTTCTTGTGCATTGTTGTGTGTTGGGACATCACTTACTTTTGGGCAGATTAGGTATTAAATTAAGTTGTATTTCGTCGATAACTTAGATTTTAGTATATACTGAGTCTATGATTAGTCTTCTTATATTTGGTTGCATCACGATTATTCCAATTTTTACTTTGATTGTAAAGATGAGTTTTAGCGAAAGATCAGAATTAATTCAAAACTTAATAATTTAACCCTTAGTAATAACATTCTGTCACGTTAGATATTTCGCATTAAAACTATATATAAGGTGGGTCTTAGCCGTCTAAAATTGTTGAGGTTTTCCTGGTTCCGGGCATATGTGCCGTGAGGTTTGCTCTTAGTAGCACAAGTGTGTGTTTGTAGCATACTTCTCGATTGCAAATTAAGCCTTAAATACAGCAGAATGTATGATTTATGATTTAATGTCGTATCCCCCAGGACTCATCCTTTATGTTCCAGGTTTGATTTATTTATTTACTTTGTGTTATTTTACTTGTATCGAATATGGCAGTACAACTAGATTAATATGGCAGTGTAGAGTTATTTTATATACGAAAGCAAAAACAGGGATTATGTAAAATTATAACAGTGCCTACGAGAATTTAAAGTGATTTTTGTTGTATTACAATATAAAATATTGTAGATATCGCAAGGTCGTCCACAATACCAATGAAAGAATCAAAAAGTGGATTCAATCATGAGCTATGGAAAAAGAAAATAAGTAAATTAGATTTTATCAGCTCTCAAGTTTATAAAATTAATTATTAATTATGATTCTGTACAATTCTTCTATTTGTACTGATCTAATATCACCAATAATTTTGCGGATTTATGCAAAAAAGAAACATTTTAAAATGTTTTGCAAGATATAACGTTAGAGTAAACGTTTAAAGTAAACGATGGTTGTTTTAAAGTACCTTGATTAAACACCTTAATTATTAATTACATCATATAGTGTGCCACGCCTTCGTCTTAATACTTTGATCCTAATAGCTTTAGTGCTTAGGTGCAGGCAGTATCCCATACTATAGATTGACCGTGAAACCCAGGCAAAGTAAAACTTTCAATATCCAGATGTATTAATTACGGTTATCGATAGCTTTAGTTATTATTATTTTAAAAGCAGAGTGACACCCGCGTGGTACCATACTGCCTCATAAAATACTCATGCTTAATATGTTTAGCATTGGTTTATGCTTAGTAAAAACTTAGTGTAATTATGCTTTATTTGTAGCATAAATATGTTTTTGCAAAAATTTAGCATTTTTTGGTACTTAATATTTAGCTTTAATAATGATAACAAGCATTTAAGTATAACTATGCTATTTTTGTCATTGTAGCAAGAGCAACACTACTTTGCGTTTAGCAATGTTATGCTTAAATTGGAAAAGCAGCATTGGCAAATTATATTAATTGCCAATTAAATTAATATTAATATAATTGCTTATATTAATCATAAAAACTTGCAAAATATTTAATTTATTGTGAAATTTAACAAATTTTAGTGCTGAAATTTAACATAATTTAAGGCTAAAGTGTTATGCTAAATTTGGCTGTTTTACCATTATTACACTAAAGTGGTAGCTTAATAATGCTCATTAAGTGCCATATCGCCCTACTTAATATGTAACATATCTTAAGCACTACCAGAATACTTTGATAGATATGGTAAATAATTAGCATTATAATACCAAATAAGTAACACCGATATTTTGAGTACAGTTTATCTCGGCTATGCTTTAGCAAATTATGACATGGAAAATTGTGATTGATCCAAAAAAGCTTTACACGTCACTGGTTGGTTGAAAAACATATGATACCTCTCGAAACGTACTATTCTGACATAATTCATATAACAATTCCTAGCACAAGTTTCGAGCAATCGTCGTGTATTTCATTTATCTTTAAAATTATATATTTTCATATCATAAGCTAGGTTTTGCTAAATCGCATGATTCTCGATTACCACCAGTTGTACACAGGTTCGGTTAGTAGTAGAATGTTAGATTAT
This sequence comes from Trileptium ribeirensis, assembly GCA_030248225.1. Classification (NCBI taxonomy): domain Eukaryota; kingdom Metazoa; phylum Nematoda; class Enoplea; order Enoplida; family Thoracostomopsidae; genus Trileptium; species Trileptium ribeirensis. The sequence goes on from JASANE010013038.1 coordinate 68,593, forward strand.
GTTTTTAGATAGCTCTATAAATTCACAACGTTGCTGCCGTGACTTAGGTATCTTTGTAAAAATTTATCTGCACAGCGTAATTATTGAAGATTGAATAAGACATGTGTAACAAGTAATAGTTGTAGCATAGGCAACAGTGCGTTCAAAGATTTGTACGCACAGTTTGTGACGAGTTCAAACGAGTGCGACAGCTTCAAATTAGCTGTAGGTATTCCAACTCAGTTGTAACACAGACAGGCACGCATTGTGTGATTTGTACGCACGATTGTATTGTCTAACTCGTTAAAACTCGTGGTGACGCACTCGTCTGAACTCGTTACAACCGTACGTACAAATTTCTTAACTATTACTAATAATCCAGTCTAGTGAAAGACCAATAGTCTTTAGTCGTTCACTAAAATAGCAGCTGCGGCTAATAAACAATTAAATACGTATTACTGCGAAACATTGTTTATCTTCAATGCTTTCATGTATCATTATGCTGTAACGCCAAGTTTTATGAATAACCAGTTTTACCAAGAACAGTTAATTAGCAATTTATTACATGATAATTCAGCAAACTGCTTTCACTTAGCTCCGCCTTTTATTTAAGTCAGGTAGTCACCGCAAAAAATATGAGCCGAAACAATCTGTCCTCAGTTGTTAGTTGCAGTTCGTCGTCAGCCAAAACACACAGCCCGAAGTGTCGAACACTAAAGACTTTTTAAACTGAACATTGATTCTTGATTATATTTTATAATAGTTAATTACATAAGTAAAGTGCGAATTTATGTAAACATATCACATGTCACAATGAGATGAGATGAGACATGCAATGAGACATGCAATACAATGAGACATACAATGCAATGAGACATATTTGGATCTTATGCATGAGTAAACTTAAGTTGCGCCCCTTACCATCCTCTTTTGACAAAAGCGATTGCCATTCAGTTGTTCACTGAACACAAATTTCATTTTTGCATTGGGTACGGCTAATGCAATTCGAGTTTTGTTCGCTAACAACGTTTTGTATATGGTTTCAAAATAGGATGGTTGGGGGCGCATCTTAAGTTTACTCTTGCATCATGTTAATGATAGGTTAACCAAAAACAACTTACTTTGATATACTGTCGATATATAGCGCTTAATATAGTGCTAACATCTCTCATCCTAGATCAGAATTGATAAAAATTTTTGAACAAATAATGCAGATTACCGGTCAATACCAATCATAATATGTTATCTATTTTTTATAGACAATCACTATGGAAACATTGATGAGGTAATCGAAGAACCTGTACAATCAGATGATTCTTGTCGTATTTTCGAACACTGCGTTCCTTTACCTATAATGAAAAAACAAGGCTACTACTATTTTCCCGAGTGTATCGATCTGCCTCAATGCTTAGGTTCATGCTGTGATCATAAGAATACGTGTCATGCAACAAAGATAAAATATATAATGGTGAAGGTATGAGATAATGCTGTGTTCCAATCTGTATTTTAAAAATGAATACTGTATATATTTAATCGTTTGTTAAAAAGTTGGTTTTCCATCTATGTTTTACGAGTTAGTTGTACTATAGCTCCCATTAAAGCTCCTTGCCTGTTTTAGTATACATACATATTGAAAATGAAAAAGGAGTTAAATGATTTGTTTTCTTGAAACTAACTTGTTCAGCGTTTATACCGTCGATTTAAAACAGATCAAAAACAAACAAGCTCTAATCTTATTGAAAATGAAAAAGGAGTTAAATGATTTGTTTTCTTGAAACTAACTTGCTCAGCGTTTATACCGTCGATTTAAAACAGATCAAAAACAAACAAGCTATGATCTTATTGAAAATGAAAAAGGAGTTAAATGATTTGTTTTCTTGAAACTAACTTGCTCAGCGTTTATACCGTCGATTTAAAACAGATCAAAAACAGACAAGCTATAATCTTATTGAAATTGAAAAAGGAGTTAAATGATTTGTTTTCTTGAAACTAACTTGTTCAGCGTTTATACCGTCGATTTAAAACAGATCAAAAACAAACAAGCTCTAATCTTATTGAAAATGAAAAAGGAGTTAAATGATTTGTTTTCTTGAAACTAACTTGTTCAGCGTTTATACCGTCGATTTAAAACAGATCAAAAACAAACAAGCTATGATCTTATTGAAATTGAAAAAGGAGTTAAATGATTTGTTTTCTTGAAACTAACTTGCTCAGCGTTTATACCGTCGATTTAAAACAGATCAAAAACAAACAAGCTATGATCTTATTGAAAATGAAAAAGGAGTTAAATGATTTGTTTTCTTGAAACAAACTTGCTCAGCGTTTATACCGTCGATTTAAAACAGATCAAAAACAAACAAGCTATAATCTTATTGAAATTGAAAAAGGAGTTAAATGATTTGTTTTCTTGAAACTAACTTGTTCAACGTTTATACCGTCGATTTAAAACAGATCAAAAACAAACAAGCTCTAATCTTATTGAAAATGAAAAAGGAGTTAAATGATTTTTCTTGAAACTAACTTGCTCAGCGTTTATACCGTCGATTTAAAACAGATTCAAAACAAACAAGCTATGATCTTATTGAAAATGAAAAAGGAGTTAAATGATTTGTTTTCTTGAAACTAACTTGTTCAGCGTTTATACCGTCGATTTAAAACAGATCAAAAACAAACAAGCTCTAATCTTATTGAAAATGAAAAAGGAGTTAAATGATTTGTTTTCTTGAAACTAACTTGCTCAGCGTTTATACCGTCGATTTAAAACAGATCAAAAACAAACAAGCTCTAATCTTATTGAAATTGAAAAAGGAGTTAAATGATTTGTTTTCTTGAAACTAACTTGCTCAGCGTTAGTAGTAGGAAAAATAAGAGTTCTGCGCCACTTGATTAATGACCTGTCAAATTTTTAGGAGAAATAATGATTAATTACCTGTCAAATATGATTAATGACCCTAAATACATATACATGTATTCGTAATACATGACCCCCCCCTCCGTCCGCAGTATAATATATACATATACATATATACGTAATACATGGTCCCCCTCCGCCCGCATTATAATATACACATATATACGTAATATATGCTCCCCCTCCATTCATTTATTATATATTATATACATATATACGTAATACATATAATAATGATCCCCCTACGCCCATGCATTCATTAAGTCGATGACTCATCAGTTTCGAATGTTCTAGAAGCTTCTATTGATGTTATTCAAGTAAGCCAACCAATCAGCGTCAGCATAGAATACATGAAAAGGGTATAAAAGACTGTTTAATTTAAATTTTCAATCAGTTTGCAATGGCGTTTGTTTCTGAAATGGTTGGTTTTGTGCTTTCGCTGCTCTCCAAACCACTTCGCGGTTTTTTGGAGAGCTATCAAATTACTTCACGTCGTAATGTGGTGGACCCTGCTGTATTCCTTAATCACAGCAGGCGTCAGTTGGAAAATGCGATCAAAGAACGGTTGTCGACATGGAATGGTCTCAAGGCGTACGTTGGGATGAAAGTTACGTTCGAGAAGGATATGGATCCTGATACGACAATCAGCGCAACCTTCTCAGGCAAACTACAGCGGATTCTCAATTTTTCCACCGTCAATCAACATACATCAATGATTTTCGACGATATTTTAAAGAACATTGATACTTTTGTTCAACGTGGATCTGGCTGGATAGTCAAACAAGTGGAACACCTTGATCTACACTTGGCTGATACGTTGGTTTACGAAGGGCTACTTATAAGCCTCTACCAAAAACAATTCAAGCTAAAAAGGCTGTCGTCAATGTACAAAACACCGACAATAGATGTTTTCAATGGGCAATATTGTCAGCTCTGTATCCAGATATTACCGGAAATCGACACTACCGTCAATCTTACTACGAGCAATTTCATGATAAGCTTGACTTTAATGGTATCATCTTCCCAGTACAAGTCAGCAAGATCAGCAAGTTTGAGAAGCTCAACAGTATTGGTGTCAGCGTGATATCGTGCGACGATGGCAAACTAGTTCCTCTACGATATATGGCACTCTATGAGCGAGTGGTTAATCTACTGTTATTCAAGGGACATTATTGCTGGATCAAGGATTTGGATCAGACTGCTATCAAATCAGCGCGGCTTCAATGGGAAAAAGTATTTTTGTCAACGATGTCTACTTGCTCAATATTCGCAAGCAAATCTGGATCTCCATACGGAAATGTGTAAAAACAACGAATATACCCGAATAACATTCCCCAAAGACGACATTCTTCAATTCCGAAACACCCATAAAATGCTTCGAGCTCCATTTTGAGTTGATTGGTTAATTTACCAATCTCTTGCATGATTAGATGACCATCATACTTTCGCAAGTTGTGGAAAAATATATTGACATCCCGGTTTATCTTGTAGCTAATGTTGCATTCATTGTGGACTGCACCGCGGAATCGACCACAAAGATGACAGTGGTCTCTGACACGATCGTACAGCAGTTGTTTACCACAAATGAAGCAGTCTTTAGTGTAATGCACGTCTTGATACAACTAGTCGTCTTTTGTCATTTGTAGCAATACTGGGTTATTGACACGTTTTTGGTACTTATTACCCAATTCAATTACATTGAGCAAAAAGTTTTTGACACGGTCCTTGCCGCGATATACTATGGTTTCCCCATTTTCCTTTGTATCTTCTCCACAGCACTGAAAAATGTCAATCATTCCATAGCCGCACACTTGATGTTTTTGATAAGCTTCGGTGTATGACGTTGATGGACATCGTTGACAAGAATCAATGGGGAGAAGTAGCGTTTCAAAATCAGCGTAAATCGTGTACGGAGCTCGAAGCATTTTATGGATGTTTCAGAATTGAAGAAAATGTCGTCTTTGGGGACTGTTTATTCGGGTATATTCGTTGTTTTTACACATTTCGGTATGGAGGACTTGCACCGGTTACTTTTCAAGAATATCTACGAGAAGTAGACATCGTTGACAAAAATACTTTTTTCCATTGAAGCCGCGAAAAAACTGATTTGATAGCATACGAATTTCCAAAGTGTTGATCCAGCAATAATGCTCCCTGTGCCCCACGGTAGATTAACCACTCGCTCATAGAGTGCCTCACTGTGTCCAGTCGAATTTAAACTAGTTTGCCGTGGTCGCACGATATAGCGCTGAGGCACAATTGTTGTTGGTTTTCTCTAAACTTATTGATGTCACTAACTTGTACTCAAAAAAGTTGATACCGTAAGAAGTGAGAACTATCTTGAAATTGCTACGTAGTAAAAATTAACGGGTTAGCCTCAAAAAATTGCGATTAGTATATTGGATACAGAGCTGACAATATTGCCCATTGAAAACATCTATTGTAGATATTTTGTACACTAACGACAGGTCTTTTTAGGCTTGAATTGTTTTTTGGTAGAGGCTTATCAGTAGCCCCTCGTAAACCAAAGCGCTAATATGAGCCAAGTGTAGATCAAGATGGTGTTCCCGCTTGTTTAAGCTCTGCAAGCCAGATCCACGTTGAACAAAAAATCAATATTTTCTTTAAACTGTCAGTCAAAAAGTGATTGATGTATGTTGATTGACGAGTGGAAAATTGAGAATCACTGTAGTTTGCCTGGGGAGGTTTGGCTGATATGAAGTATGAGGAGGAATCGTGCTTTTCTCGGAGACGTAACTTTCATCCCCAACGTACGCCTTGAGAACCCTTCCATGTCGACAACCGGTTTCTTTGATCGCAATTTCCGACTGACGCCTGCTGTGAATTTGAGGAAATACACAGGTCCACCGCGCTACGAGACGTGGAAGTTGGATATCTTCCGAAAACCGCGAAGGTGAGGAGCAGCGAAAGCGCGGGAACCAACCATTTTCGCAGAGAACGAACGCCATTGCAAACTGGTTGAAAATTTAATTAAACATCTTTTTTGCTGTACCCTTTTTGCATGTATTCTATGCTGACGCTGATTGGTTCGGCTTCTTGAATAACATCAATAGAAGCTTCTAGAACATTTGCGGAACAATTGAGTCGTGCAATTTAATAAATATGCATGAGTCCAGAATAATTATTATATGTATTACGTATATATGTATATAAATATATAATAAATGAATGAAGAAATATGTACATATATGTATTTATCATGGGCGGAAGGGGGACCATGTATTACATTATATATGTATATGTATTTATTGTTTGCCGGACGAAGGGGGGGGGTGTACGAATACATGTATTATGTATTTTAATTCCATTAATCATATTTGACAGGTAATTAATCATTTTTATTTCTCCTAAAAAATTTGACAGGTCATTTAAATCAAGTGGCGCAGAACCTTTATTTTTTTCCTACTCCGATTTGACGCTGAGCGAGTTGGTTTCAACAAAATCGTTTAACTCCTTTCAATTTCAATAAGATTAGAGCTGTTTGTTTTTGATCTGTTTTAATCGACGGTATCGGCGCTAGGTTTTCAAGAAAAAACAAATCATTTTAACTCCTTTTCATTTTTCGATAATTACAACTTTGTTTGTTTTTGATACTTTTTTAAATCGACGGTATAAACGCTCAAACATTTAGTTTCAGAAACAAATATTAACTCCTTTCATTTTCCAATAAGAATCGTAGCTTGTTTGTTTTGAATCTGTTTTAAAATGAGACGGTATAACGTCTAAGTTCTCCATAGAGTTGGTTTCAAGAAAAATCATTTAACTCCTTTCATTTTCAATAAGATTGGAGCTTGTTTTTGATCTGTTTTAAATCGACGGTATAAACATTTATTTCGTTCGTTTTCAAAAAAACAAATCATTTTTAACTATTTTCGATTTCAAATAAGATTATAGCTTGTTTTTTGTTTTTTAGTCTGTTTTAAATCGACGGTATAAAAACGCTGAGCAAGTTTGTTTCGAAACAAATAGTTTAACTCCTTTTTTAGTTTCAATGAATTGCACGCTTAACTTGTTTTTTGACTCTGTTTGAAATTGTGGACGGTAAACACTAACAGTAGTTTCAAGAAAACAAATCATTTAACTCCTTTTTCAATTTCAATAAGATCATAGCTTGTTTTTTGTTTTTGATCTGTTTTTTTAAAATCAACAGTTATAAACACTGAACAAGTTAGTTAAAAGAAAACAAATACATTTTAACTTAATTTTCATTTTCAATAAGATTAGAGCTTGTTTTGTTTCAATTTATTTTAAATAGACAGTATAAACGCTAGAACAAGTTAGTTTCAAAAAAAAAAAACAAAATCATTTAACTAATTTTTGCAATTTTCAATAAGATTATAGCTTGTCTGTTTTTGATATCCTTTAAATCAACAATCTAAACACTCAACTAGTCAGCTTAAGAGAAAACGAAAACATTTAACTCCCTTTTTCATTTTCAATAAGAAAAATACATAGTTTGTTTGTTTTTGATCTGTTTTAAATCGACGGTATAAACGCAGAGCAAGTTAGTTTTAAAAAAAAAACAAATCATTTAGGTCCTATTTCATTTTTGCAATAAGATTCGAGCTTATTTACTTTTGTATCTGTTTTAAATCGACAGGTTATAAACGCTGAACAATTTAGTTTCAAGAAAACAAAAATCGTTGAGCTTTTCCTTTTTCATTTTTTCGATATGTATGTATACTAAAACAGGCAAGAGAGAGTTAATGGGAGCTATAAGTACGACTAACTCGTAAAATATTCGGTAATCTGAAAAACCAAGCTTTTAAGACAAACGATTAAATATATACAGTATTCATTTTAAAAATACAGATTGGAACACAGCATTATCTCATACCCTCACCATTTATATATTTATACTTTGTTGCATGAGCACGTATTCTTCCTATCACAGCATGAACCTAAGCGCTGAGGCAGATCGATACACTCGGGAAAATAGTAGTAGCCTTGCTTTTTTTTTCATTATAGGTAAAGGAACACAGTGTTCGAAAATCTGGGCAAGATTTTTTTGATTGTACAAGTACTTTCAATTACCTAAGTAAATGTTTTTTCATAAGTGATTGTCTATCTAAAAAAGATGATGAATCATATTATGATTGGTATTGACCGGTAATCTGCGATTAATTGTTCGAAAATTTTTTATCCATTCTGATCTCAGGAATGAGAGATGTTAGCACTATATTAAGCGCTATATATCGACAGTATATATCAAAGTAAGTTGTTTTTGGTTAACCTATCATTAACCTATGATGCAAGAGCTACAACTTAAGTGCGCCCCAACCATAGCTATTTTGAAACCAATTATACAAAACGTTGTTAGCAAACAAAAACTTAAAAATCCATTGGCCCTACCACCAAAAAAACCCGAAATTTGTTCTCAGGTGAACACCTGGATGGCAATCGCTTTTGTCAAAAGAGGATGAGCAGGGGCGCAACTTAAGTTTACTAAGTGCATAAGATCCAAATATGTCTCCATAACATTATTATGTCTCATTGTATTAGTATGTGCTAAGTTTGCATAGTCGTATCTGATCTCAGGTGTGACATGTGATATGTTTACATAAAATTCACACTTTTCTTATGTAATTAACTATTATAAAATATAATCAAGAATCAATGTTCAGTTTAAAAAGTCTTTAGTGTTCGACACTTTCGGGCTGTGTGTTTTGGCTGACGACGAACTGCAACTAACAACTGAGGACAGATCTGTTTCGGCTCATATTTTTTTGCGGTGACTACCTGACTTAAATAAAAGGCAAGATCTTCACTGAAAGCCATTTTGCTGAATTATCATGTAATAAATTGCTAATTCGCTGTACTTGGTAAAACTTGGTTATTAGTTTAGAACTTGGCGTTACAGCATAATGATACATGAAAGCGTTCAACTTAAACAATGTTTCGCAGTAATACGTATTTAATTGTTTATTAGCCGCAGCTGCTATTTTTAGTGAAACAACTGAAGACTCTTGGTCTTTCACTAGACTGGATTATTCGTAATCCGTTAAGAAATTTGTACGTACGGTTGTAACGAGTTCAGACCAAGCTGTCGTCACCACGAGTTTTAACGAGTTAGACGGATTAGGATGGTGCACTACAATACAACACAATGCGTGCCTGTCTGTGTTACAACTCACTTGGAATACCTACAGCTAATTTGAAGCTGTCACACTCGTTTGAACTCGTTCGCGGAGCTGTGCGGTACAAATCTTTGAACGCACTGTTGCCTCTGCTTCAACTTTTACTTGTTACATTTGTCTTATTCAATCTTCAATAATTACGCTGTGCAGATAAATTTTTACAAAGATACCTAAGTCACGGCAGCAACGTTGTGAATTTATCAAGCTATCTAAGCGAA
>JASANE010013040.1:0-26382 GCA_030248225.1 Trileptium ribeirensis
TTTGTTCCCAAAATAGTAAGTTTATTTCATTTTAATATTTATTTTTTTTCGGGCTAGCTTTGTAAACGTCACAAAATTACTAGAAGAATGTAGCGTTTAAGTTATGAAAGACACAGCATTTGGAAATTATGTTCTCACCCTCGGCGTATCTGACATTGTTTATGGTGAATTAAAAGCAAAAAACGCTCCCGACAGCGTTTGAACACGGTATGCAGAGCTAGTGTAGAATCGGCAAAAGTATGGTATGGTGTAACGTACACCACAAAATATGCGATCACCTGCCATTTTATTCCCAAAATAATTAAGTTTATTTCATTTTAATATTTATTTTTTTCGGGCTAGCTTTGTAAACGTCACAAAATTACTAGTAAGAATGTAGCGTTTAAGTTATGAAACACACAGCATTTGGAAATTATGTCTCACTCTGGGCGTATCTGACATTGTTTATGGTGAATCCAACAAAAAACGCTCCTGACAGCGTTTGAACACGGTATGCAGAGCTAGTGTAGAATCGGCAAAAGTATGGTATGGTGTAACGTATACCACAAAATATGCGATCAGCTGCCATTTTATTCCCAAAATAATTAAGTTTATTTCATTTTAATATTTATTTTTTTCGGGCTAGCTTTGTAAACGTCACAAAATTACTAGTAAGAATGTAGCGTTTAAGTTATGAAAGACACAGCATTTGGAAATTATGTCCTCACCCTTGGCGTATCTGACATTGTTTATGGTGAATTCAAGCAAAAAACGCTCCTGACAGCGTTTAGTATGCAGAGCTAGTGTACAATCGGCAAAAGTATGGTATGGTGTAACGTATACCACAAAATATGCGATCAGCTGCCATTTTATTCCCAAAATAATTAAGTTTTTTTCATTTTAATATTTATTTTTTCGGGCTATCTTTGTAAACGTCACAAAATTCTAGTAAGAATGTAGCGTTTAGTTATGAAAGAACAGCATTTGGAAATTATGTTCTCACCCTGGGCGTATCTGACATTGTTTATGGTGAATTCGAAAGCAAAAAACGCTCCTGACAGCGTTTGTATACAGAGTTAGTGTAGAATCGGCAAAAGTATGGTATGGTGTAACGTATACCACAAAATATGCGATCAGCTGCCATTTGTTCCCAAAATAATTAAGTTTATTTCATTTTAATATTTATTTTTTTTCGGGCTAGATTTGTAAACGTCACAAAATTACTAGTAAGAATGTAGCGTTTAAGTTATGAAAGACACAGCATTTGGAAATTATGTTCTCACCCTGGGCGTATCTGACATTGTTTATGGTGAATTCGAAAGCAAAAAACGCTCCTGACAGCGTTTGAACACGGTATGCAGAGCTAGTGTAGAATCGGCAAAAGTATGGTATGGTGTAACGTATACCACAAAATATGCGATCAGCTGCCATTTTATTCCCAAAATAATTAAGTTTATTTCATTTTAATATTTATTTTTTTTCGGGCTAGATTTGTAAACGTCACAAAATTACTAGTAAGAATGTAGCGTTTAAGTTATGAAAGACACAGCATTTGGAAATTATGTTCTCACCCTGGGCGTATCTGACATTGTTTATGGTGAATTCGAAAGCAAAAAACGCTCCTGACAGCGTTTGTATACAGAGTTAGTGTAGAATCGGCAAAAGTATGGTATGGTGTAACGTATACCACAAAATATGCGATCAGCTGCCATTTTATTCCCAAAATAATTAAGTTTATTTCATTTTAATATTTATTTTTTTCGGGCTAGATTTGTATATGTTACAAAATTTACTAGTGAGAATGTAGCGTTTAGTTTTATGAAAGCACAGCATTTGGAAATTATGTCTACCTGGGGTATCTTACATTGTTTATGGTGAATTCGAAGCAAAAACGCTCCTGGACAGCGTTTTATATACAGAGTTGTGTAGAATGGGCAAAAGGTATGGTATGTGAACGTATACCACAAAATATGGATCAGCTGCCATTTATTCCCGAAATATTAAGTTTATTTCATTTTAATATTTATTTTTTTCGGGCTATCTTTGTAAACGTCACAAAATTACTAGTAAGAATGTAGCGTTTAAGTTATGAAAGACACAGCATTTGGAAATTATGTTCTCACCCTGGGCGTATCTGACATTGTTTATGGTGAATTCGAAAGCAAAAAACGCTCCTGACAGCGTTTGTATACAGAGTTAGTGTAGAATCGGCAAAAGTATGGTATGGTGTAACGTATACCACAAAATATGCGATCAGCTGCCATTTTATTCCCAAAATAATTAAGTTTATTTCATTTTAATATTTATTTTTTTCGGGCTATCTTTGTAAACGTCACAAAATTACTAGTAAGAATGTAGCGTTTAAGTTATGAAAGACACAGCATTTGGAAATTATGTTCTCACCCTGGGCGTATCTGACATTGTTTATGGTGAATTCGAAAGCAAAAAACGCTCCTGACAGCGTTTGAACACGGTATGCAGAGCTAGTGTAGAATCGGCAAAAGTATGGTATGGTGTAACGTATACCACAAAATATGCGATCAGCTGCCATTTTATTCCCAAAATAATTAAGTTTATTTCATTTTAATATTTATTTTTTTCGGGCTAGATTTGTAAACGTCACAAAATTACTAGTAAGAATGTAGCGTTTAAGTTATGAAACACACAGCATTTGGAAATTATGTCTCACTCTGGGCGTATCTGACATTGTTTATGGTGAATTCGAAAGCAAAAAACGCTCCTGACAGCGTTTGAACACGGTATGCAGAGCTAGTGTAGAATCGGCAAAAGTATGGTATGGTGTAACGTATACCACAAAATATGCGATCAGCTGCCATTTTATTCCCAAAATAATTAAGTTTATTTCATTTTAATATTTATTTTTTTCGGGCTAGCTTTGTAAACGTCACAAAATTACTAGTAAGAATGTAGCGTTTAAGTTATGAAAGACACAGCATTTGGAAATTATGTTCTCACCCTGGGCGTATCTGACATTGTTTATGGTGAATTCGAAAGCAAAAAACGCTCCTGACAGCGTTTCAACACGGTATACAGAGCTAGTGTAGAATCGGCAAAAGTATGGTATGGTGTAACGTATACCACAAAATATGCGATCAGCTGCCATTTTATTCCCAAAATAATTAAGTTTATTTCATTTTAATATTTATTTTTTTCGGGCTATCTTTGTAAACGTCACAAAATTACTAGTAAGAATGTAGCGTTTAAGTTATGAAAGACACAGCATTTGGAAATTATGTTCTCACCCTGGGCGTATCTGACATTGTTTATGGTGAATTCGAAAGCAAAAAACGCTCCTGACAGCGTTTGAACACGGTATACAGAGTTAGTGTAGAACAGGCAAAAGTATGGTATGGTGTAACGTATACCACAAAATATGCGATCAGCTGCCATTTTATTCCCAAAATAATTAAGTTTATTTCATTTTAATATTTATTTTTTTCGGGCTATCTTTGTAAACGTCACAAAATTACTAGTAAGAATGTAGCGTTTAAGTTATGAAAGACACAGCATTTGGAAATTATGTTCTCACCCTGGGCGTATCTGACATTGTTTATGGTGAATTCGAAAGCAAAAAACGCTCCTGACAGCGTTTGAACACGGTATACAGAGCTAGTGTAGAACAGGCAAAAGTATGGTATGGTGTAACGTATACCACAAAATATGCCATCAGCATCAGCTGCACTGTATTGTTACTTGATGACTAATGTGTTTGTGTATGGTGTCCGTGATACTGCCAGTAAAATAACAAATAGGTTTACACACAATGATTAGGTTGATGGTGTCTTATACAGTTCGTTGTATTATAAACTACTTAGTATGCACTGTATACCGTTGGATGCTATGGCGTGGAGGATTGGTTGACGAAATTTCCACATTCTTGGTCTGTTATAACGTATATATGGCACTAGTTCAGAATGCAATCAATATATAACACTTTATAGTCAAGAACATAAAACTTCGTTCACGGCAGTCAGCGATGTCGGAAAAAAATTAATAATCCATGAGGTGTCACGCAATTTGTAAATTAGACATTCCTAGCTGATGACATCAACTCATGTTTTTACCCAAACATTATAACTAAACTCCTAGGTTTGCTAGTTGCTCTATGAATAATCGTACAAAGTTTTGATAAGACAGCTTTCGTGGCAGGTTCAAAGTAAACTCAAAGGTGGTTGTCAAAATTGAGACTTGTATTCAGATTGCAGAACTCATTATGAAGCTGAGAAGATGCCTTTTTTCAAATACTGGTGTTAGGCAAAGCCTAATTGAATAGAAACATGCTGAAGTTTGGAGAAATTGACAATTTCAATTTATAACACAAATTTTTACTATCAAACATTTATACAATGCAGCTGTACTTAGATGCGTATTCCACTTATGCACACGGTGGCAGACAATGTTCCGATTACTATCGTCTAACCAGATTTGCTGATCAGGATTACCATAAATCTTGTAGCTTTCTTATTAAAAATGTAACCTTGACGACTAATTTACCGCAAAAAGGTATGTTTCTAATAGCAGTACAGAGAAATAGCTTATCCGAATCCATAAATCTTATCAGTGGCTGTGGTGGTTGTAATCATTTGAGGTGTTAAATGATTTGTGTAGTGCTTATAATCTATGTCCAGTGGTCGTAATAATCATTTAGCATAACTTTTGTTATACGAAATGAACATTATGACCACTAAACGAACCATTGGAGACATTTAAAGGTTAGAACCAACTATATTTGTATATTATATTCTATGTGGAAAGTTAGGTTTGTCAGAGAAGTTGGCAGTCAAGCCAGATGGAATATCCGGTGAACAAGTTGTTACGCAATGTACGCTATGACAAATGTATTACTTTATATACGAATGGCTTTATAGCATGTGTATATAGCAAATATTTTTGTTCAATAGCAAAAGTGATGACGATGTGAACTCAAACAGCTCTGACCCCATCTTCCGGGTCAAAATAGCAAAAACAGGTTTTCAAGGGTTCTCTGCCAAATCTGGTAACACGAGCGCTAGTCTTTTGCGACACAGGCTTCGCATCGATAAATGTAGACCACTACGCAAAATCAGGTCACGGGTATCTATAGCTTTCGTGACATTTTTGTAGAACTACTCCCTGGGTCTCTGTGCGCAGAACATGGTTCATCGACCCTTTGCCAGAAATAGCGGTTTTTCAGATTTCGCCGTGTTATTGACTGTTTTTACCTAAGAGCGAGCGTCTTTTACGTTTTCAAGCACGCTGAGCCCAACGGCTTTACTATACAGAGTCCAACTCGACTATATGATACCTTTTGTTTGGATTTGAAGGTTTTTGGTCTACAAACGCAATTTCTAAAATATAGCCCGTTTTCAGTTGTCTGATTGTGTGTTGCGTGCAGGGCACCAAGAATGGTCTATATATATAGGGATTTATTAAGGATCTATTTATTTAATTAAGGTCTATATATAGGTATTTATTAAGGATGACTACGATTCATCTTCAGTCTAGCGTACATATTTTGAGCCTTTTCATGGGTTTTGTTTCAATGAACCCGATCTTCAGAAAATAGTGTCTTCAGTCCTTGGGTGACGTTTTGCGTACAAGTCATCAAGAATTGTCTATATAGGTTTTCCAGTATGCTGAATAAGATGGTTTGGTTATCTAGAGACAGCACAGATACTTGATGCGATATTAGCTGCTTTGGATGGGTTTAGCGTTGACGAGGTTTTAAGACTTTAAATGGATGCAGGGCTCAAGAAGTTTTTGGGTGGTATATGCTTGAAACACAGCCTGTTATAGGAGTTTAAACAAAATGATTACTAAAAATAAAACCACGCTCGCTCCGTATCAGCCTCGCTTGCGAGTTACTAGTCTGGTTCAACCAGATGTATTACCAAAAAAATTACAACCAACGAGACATGAACAAAATACGTTTTCATCGGCATTTCATACTGGAAATAACATAAAAGACGAGATACCGGGGATAATTTGGTTTCTTATATGCCAGAGCTACGTCGTTAGTCGACTTGTCAGTATTATATATTTTTATATGTGTATGTATATATATAACATCAGGTATGGATAGATATATTGTGAGTTAAAATACATAATTGGCGCTGGAGGTATAATTAGTCAACACCTATGATCATGTTTCTGACATGTTCCTCTATGAAACGGATAAAAATGCCAGTTGTGCGACCAATGTGCTCACATACCATCGAGGCTTGTGTTGGAAAGCTTCAGCAGGCGGATGCCTTTTAACTCCTTGATACATGGCTTGCAACCGGGTAACCGAGTTAAGCTTATAGGTATCCGTACAGTTGTACCGATTTGTTTCAGCAGATCGTAAACAGCGAATAGATAGGTTTCCAGGACAGCTATTTAAAAGATTGACACATCAAAGGTTGATCTGTTTGGTTCAAATCAAAAATACCGGTAACGAAGACATCTAGTGCTTGAGTAAACTTAAAGACACTGCCGACCACATTTTTCTATGAACATATATTTAATATCAGCTCTGGGAAAAACGATACGTGTGGCACCGGAAAGGAACTGAATTCGCTGCAATTTTCATCTAAAATTTGCTACAAAACTGGAACGCCGGGAAAAATGTTAAAAGGACACTAGACAATTATCTGAGTTATCTTATGATATAATATGATATGATATAATATGATATTATGATATAATATATTCGAGATTTCAACCCACCTGCAATTTCGTACAAGTGATACCAAAAATTCAACAGATTTCAATTTTTAATGATGATTCAAACAATGCTCATTCACGAACGGAAGAAAGCTCGTGGAGTAAAATATTTGATCACGTAGACGGAGAACCTAAGTAGCATTATTCTAAAAGTCACTTCAGTAAAATTCATTATTCCATTCCACACATACTCTTGTTGCACTCGAGATATTATAATGTTTACACACCATAAAATGACCAAAAGGATTAGTTTACAGAAGAAATAAGGCTATATGTAGATTTACGAATACGTATCCACACAAGAGATCAGTAGAAGAAATCAAGAGAAATATATTAATCCATCCGACCATCCGTTGCTGAGCTATGACGATTAAAACTACACCGTGAATGATTTGCACTAGCTATGTGATTTTAATTAAATAATGCAAGAACCTACTACCTATGACAGTCAAGAATACTTGTAGTGAAATCGCTTGTAACGAATGCAAGAAATTGTCTATAAGGTAACATTTCAAAATAAATTTCCGAAATATTCAGATTTTGACCCGTAAATGTGCGCAATAGCTGGCTGACTATCGATTATAATATAAATTATTAACAAAATAGCAAATTCATACCGGTATTTTGTGCGCTTATAGTGAAATCGCTTGGAACTAAATCATAGAATGCTTTTTACTACATTCATAATTATTTCCCTATAGGAAATTTACCCGAGATCAAACGACCGAACATCTGACTGTAAATATCAGATTTACCAAGTATGCATTAGGGAAGAGTATGACACTTCCCTGCACGCACACGTAAACCCGTGTTTGATGATACGGGCGTTTTCGGCCTTACCCCAGTTTTTTGGGGATAAGTCGGACTCCTGCAACTTCTGGGGGGGATTGGTTGAACCAGCAGCTGCTTATAACCCGACGCCCCCCCCCCAGAAATTGGGGGTCCGACCTGCCCCCCCCCCCAAAAAAAACTGGGGGTCATTTCATCTCGACCCTCCAACAAAACTGGGAGGAGGGGGTCATGCCGAAAAGTCCCGTATCATCAAACACGGCCTTACGTGTGAGTGCTTAGCAGTGTCATACTCTTCCCTAATGCACTCTTGTTTTACTATGAGCACATTCAATATAAGCACACTTTGACTGTAGATAGTCTGTTCAGAAAATGGCTAACAGTGAAACGAAGACGGATTTCCATGCTAAACACACATTATATCATATGTTATACATGGTTATAATATACATTTATTAAAACACGCATCGCTCGCTATAAACAAGAATCACACAGACAACAAAACAAGAATTGGATTATCAACAAAATACAGATTTTGGTGAGAAAGTGTAAGGAAATGCACGACTGGAAAAAACTAACCTTTGACGCAATGGGACCTTCTCATGGTCACTTGCCGTGGCATCTTTGACGTAAGAATTTTGCATTATTATTCGTATAAAATAAGAATAATTTAAATATATATTGTATTTAAATTATTAGAGTCAATATTTATGGTAACCAGATTTTAACATAATGATTATTGAACCCAATGTCATATTGCGGATTTAAATATTATATTGTCTTTATAATGATACATTGACGTAATGATAAGTAGTGTCTTTTTAATTTTTAGTGCAGAAATTGCTAAAACACAAAAATAAATCTAATCAAAAGTATAATGGCATTTCAGGACGACACCGATATAATATGAATTGTTTTAAATTCAGACAATGTATACAATATTAACATCAGATACATATTTTTGTGTCAACAACAGTTTCTAAATTACTTACTCGCTGCGAAGATGGGCTAAAAAAACTATTTTGGACATAAACTTTAGCAAACGGTCCTCTTGTAAGTTAGGTTAGTTATAGGTGATGAGATTATATGAGCAATATTTTCACTGTTTTTATGGACTTACGGAATACAGATAGTCCTTTAGACAAGTTATTTTACTGTATGGCAGTCCACATGGCATCATTCCCCTCCATTCTTCTGTTAATCAGTTTATTAGGGAAATAAATATGATTTTTTTTATTTATTATGATCGATAGTAGGCAATGTTTAGACCAATTTGACCTATGTTTTCATAGTACTTGTCCCTTGGAGCCCGCTCATAAGGCTAAAATCCGTATATCACGTCCACATTGAGAACACTATTCTATTTAATCATTACCCTTCTCCTGCTAAAGATCTAATGATTTGACTACCTTCAGTTTGCATAAAATTATATTCTGTGACCTTATCGAAGCTTTAATCCACTGTTGGATATTCTGATTCTATCCTAATCCATTTCAGCGTACTTTATACGGTTTTGTTACTCATTTCTGACCAGCTACATAGATTTCCCGACCAATATATGACCAAAAAAATCGTTCATTCTGTCTCAACTGAACTTTAATTGCAGCTGTGGCTAAGACTGCTTTTGTCCTAATAATTAGTCAAAGGTGTGTCGTTGAAGTTTTGTTACTCATTTCTGACCAGCTACATAGATTTCCCGACCAATATATGACCAAAAAATGCGTTCATTCTGTCTCAACTGAACTTTAATTGCAGCTGTGGCTAAGATTGCTTTTGTCTCTAATGACTTAGTCCAAGTTGTATCATTAAAGTTTTATTACTCATTTTCTGACCGCTGCATAGATTTCCCGACCAATATATGACCAAAAAATGCGTTCATTCTGTCTCAACTGAACTTTAATTGCAGCTGTGGCTAAGATTGCTTTTGTCCTAATAATTAGTCAAAGGTGTGTCGTTGAAGTTTTGTTACTCATTTCTGACCAGCTACATAGATTTCCCGACCAATATATGACCAAAAAATGCGTTCATTCTGTCTCAACTGAACTTTAATTGCAGCTGTGGCTAAGATTGCTTTTGTCCTAATAATTAGTCAAAGGTGTGTCGTTGAAGTTTTGTTACTCATTTCTGACCAGCTACATAGATTTCCCGACCAATATATGACCAAAAAATGCGTTCATTCTGTCTCAACTGAACTTTAATTGCAGCTGTGGCTAAGACTGCTTTTGTCCTAATAATTAGTCAAAGGTGTGTCGTTGAAGTTATATGTTGCCATTTAGCAGCAGCGTTTTAACGGCTGAGGCTCGAAAGAGGGGGGATGCCGCTTCGACCTGCCACGAGGGAGCATCAGCCGGTCCGCCGGGCACGGGGTGCCGGAGACATGTCAGGACGAGATAGGTGCTTTAGAATGGATAATCGCCGCTGCCTCTCCACCGGAGCATGTATAATCACTATGATACTGTTCCTTATATATACTTGTAATTAAACCTAAAATGAAATGAACTGAGTATTTCCCGTCTCAACGATAGACAACCAACTGTGGGAAGGGCGGGAGGCTAGGTGACACTGAACCCTCCAAAAGCTTTTTTATCTATACGCAAAAACTATGTTTTTGTAATTTTTAGATACAATAGGTACAAATACCTAAGGTAAAATCTTATCATCTCCAGATCACCGTCCACTGTCTCTTTTACAAAACCATATGATGAGCGAAACACGAGTTTCAAACTGAGATCACATATTAGGCTACTAATCAATGCCTCCTCGTTTAGGTTCTGAAACTCAACTTGTTTTTTTCAAATTGTCAATATGAAGCCTCCGATCCAAAGCGATGTGATTCGATCCAAATTGTGCACATTGCATCCCATATGATCCGTTCCGACGCGGCTGAACTTTGTTCCTAGCGTATGATTGTATCTATTTGTGTTTCACACCATTTCATCCGATTCGGTCCGGAAAAATTGCGCATGCTGCGTCGGATCAAATCGGATTTCGATCGGATCGGATCAGACACAATGTGAACACACCCTAAAGAATAGCTAAAATCCATTACCGCACACAAACAAACACACACGCCTTACCTCGCAATCACATCAGTTAGAAGGCTTTTGTTTCGCCAAACTTACTTTGTAAGTATTTTCCAAAACGGAATAGTTGTAGCTGGAAATTACCGCAATGATCCAACTAATTTTTTCAGGAGACCACGCTAATTAAATATCGAGATAATAATTGCTACAAATCGGAAAAATGCTTCCAAATTTAAAAGACTCCAGGCGGGTAAAATCCTGATTAGAACGGACCACACTAATTAAATATCGAAATAATAATTGCTACAAATCGGAAAAATGCTTCCAAATTTAAAAGACTCCAGGCGGGTAAAATCCTGATTAGAACGGACCACGCTAATTAAATATCGAAATAATAATTGCTACAAATCGGAAAAATGCTTCCAAATTTAAAAGACTCCAGGCGGGTAAAATCCTGATTAGAACGGACCACGCTAATTAAATATCGAAATAATAATTGCTACATGCTACAAATCGGAAAAATGCTTCCAAATTTAAAAGACTCCAGGCGGGTAAAATCCTGATTAGAACGGACCACGAAAAAGTTAGACAAACAGGTTGGAACAGGAGAAACACCCAACAGAACGCTAATTAAATATCGAAATAATAATTGCTACAAACCGGAGAAAACTGCTCCTCAAATGGTTAAAAGACTCCAGGCGGGTAAAATCCTGATTAGAACGGACCACGCTAATTAATTATCGAAATAATAATTGCTACAAGAGACAAATAGGAAAAATGCTTCCAAATTTAAAAGACTCCAGGCGGGTAAAATGCTGATTAGAACGGACCACGGTAATTTGGAAATATTCGAAATTTAGAGACTTAATTGCTACAATTCGGAAAACTTCCTCCAAAAAAAACACCCGCCGGGAAACTCAAATCCTAACGCGAAGACCACGCTAATTAAATATCGAAATAATAATTGCTACAAATCGGAAAAATGCTTCCAAATTTAAAAGACTCCAGGCGGGTAAAATCCTGATTACAACGGACCACGCTAATTAATTATCGAAATAATAATTGCTACAAATCGGAAAAATGCTTCCAAATTTAAAAGACTCCAGGCGGGTAAAATCCTGATTAGAACGGACCACGCTAATTAAATATCGAAATAATAATTGCTACAAAACCAAATAAAACCACAATGCTACAAATCGGAAAAATGCTTTCAAATTTAAAAGACTCAAAAAAAAAAAAAAAGAAGAAAAGACGACAACAAAACAGGCGGGTAAAATCCTGATTAGAACGGACCACGCTAATTAAATATCGAAATAATAATTGCTACAAATCGGAAAAATGCTTCCAAATTTAAAAGACTCCACAGAAGGCGGGTAAAATCCTGATTAGAACGGACCACGCTAATTAAATATCGAAATAATAATTGCTACAAATCGGAAAAATGCTTCCAAATTTAAAAGACTCCAGGCGGGTAAAATCCTGATTAGAACGGACCACGCTAATTAAATATCGAAATAATAATTGCTACATGCTACAAATCGGAAAAATGCTTCCAAATTTAAAAGACTCCAGGCGGGTAAAATCCTGATTAGAACGGACCACGCTAATTAAATATCGAAATAATAATTGCTACAAATCGGAAAAATGCTTCCAAATTTAAAAGACTCCAGGCGGGTAAAATCCTGATTAGAACGGACCACGCTAATTAAATATCGAAATAATAATTGCTACAAATCGGAAAAATGCTAAACAAAGACGGCGTAAATATACTAAACACCACGCAATAAATATCGAAATAATAATGCTACAGCTACAAATCAAAAACTTCCAAATTTAAAAGACTCCAGGCGAAATATTAAAAAACAAAAAAAAAAACCAAACCGAAAGAAAACAAACGAGCAATAAATAAAAAAAACCCACAAAAAAAAACCAAAAAACGGGGTAAAATCCTGATTAGAACGGACCACGGTAATTAAATATCGAAATAATAATTGCTACAAATCGGAAAAATGCTTCCAAATTTAAAAGACTCCAGGCGGGTAAAATCCTGATTAGAACGGACCACGCTAATTAAATATCGAAATAATAATTGCTAAAAATCGGAAAAATGCTTCCAAAATTAAAAGACTCCAGGCCGGTAAAATCCTGATTAGAACGGACCACGCTAATTAAATATCCCAACCCCCAAACACCCGAAATAATAATTGCTACAAATCGGAAAAATGCTTCCAAATTTAAAAGACTCCAGGCGGGTAAAATCCTGATTAGAACGGACCACGCTAATTAAATATCGAAATAATAATTGCTACATGCTACAAATCGGAAAAATGCTTCCAAACTTAAAAGACTCCAGGCCGGTAAAATCCTGATTAGAACGGACACTAGATGTTGAATTAATATTTCATATAAAACTATAATCGTTGGCTACCAAATCGAAGCCTCTATTAACCATTAACCGTTGCCTAAGCGTTATGTTTGAAGTGTTTAACGGAAGTTTTATAACAATTACGCATGTGAAACTTACTCAATGTGAAAACTTATTAACGCTTATGCCGAGAAGAGTACGGCAGCGTCTTATTAATGTATTCATCGGCTTCGCGATACCTTAACGTCACGAATGCACTCAGGATTATGCTAAGGGAGGGATTCGGTAAAAATTTTGTCCTAAAATGTTTTACGGTTTTCACGCCAGAAGATAAACTAGTTTTTGTATTAAGAGCGAAAACGGAACCTAGATGCTCAATGATATGGATGTCCGGCCCCTCATGTCGCGGATAACCGGGATGCTGTACCCTTATTTCAACAGATGGAGTTGTTAAATACATATACGTTACCCATAAATATGAATACAACAATCATCAATGTCATCTTGCGGAGCGCAGCCTCGTTATATACGTCATAACAACGAATGTCACCGCCATCATTATATATATCGGCAGCGAGTAGCGTCCTGCGTCAGCTGCTTGTTACGGACAGCAATCTGATATCGACATCGGTGATCACGCTTCCTGTTAGCGAATCATAACTTGTCAGTATTGACAGTATCGGCTGCAAGCTACGGCGTCATCACAGTCCATTCTTCGTTTCCGACGATAATCGGGTCCGCATCCAAGAGTTGTTATTTATCGCCGACGCTCAGAACTTCAGTAATCATTATGCTACTGATTTTTTTGTTTTAATGACACCGCCCCCCCCAGTGCGTGTCACTATTCAAAATTCACTTTTACATAACTGCCATTTTATTCGTAGACGCACATTGTGTGATGACTATTTACAAACATTTGCCGACTAGATGTGATTTATCTAACTCTTGGGTTCCTGAACGCTCTACTAAAATGGTTATTAGAAATAATACGGCTAAGTCGAAGGTGAATGATGACCTAAATGAATAACATACCTATATTATATATGCCTCAAAACAAATATCGAAAACAGAGTCACCGCCTAATGGCTACCCAAAAAACGACATAAAATACTGTGCACATTTAGCTGCAAACGTTTATAGACAATATATGGGTACCAAAACTCTTAAAAACTGGCAATTATATATACTCAAATACTTTCCACGACATTTAAGAGAAGTTTCTTTTATTTTTGTTTTACCAGATATTTTTGGGAAATTCAGACAATTATTCCTTAAAAATTTCAAAGAATTTATATTTAAACGAGTGGTATTATTTAGAATGGTCTGTGTAATTTAAAGAAATTATCTTTGAAATTTATTTAGAATGGTCTGTGTAATTTCAAGAAATTATCTTTGAAATTTATTTAGAATGGTCTGTGTAATTTCAAGAAATTATCTTTGAAATTTATTTAGAATGGTCTGTGTAAATTTCAAGAAATTATCTTTGAAATTTATTTAGAATGGTCTGTGTAATTTCAAGAAATTATCTTTGAAATTTATTTAGAATGGTCTGTGTAATTTCAAGAAATTATCTTTGAAATTTATTTAGAATGGTCTGTGTAATTTCAAGAAATTATCTTTGAAATTTATTTAGAATGGTCTGTGTAATTTCAAGAAATTATCTTTGAAATTTATTTAGAATGGTCTGTGTAATTTCAAGAAATTATCTTTGAAATTTATTTAGAATAGTCTGTGTAATTTCAAGAAATTATCTTTGAAATTTATTTAGAATGGTCTGTGTAATTTCAAGAAATTATCTTTGAAATTTATTTAGAATGGTCTGTGTAATTTCAAGAAATTATCTTTGAAATTTATTTAGAATGGTCTGTGTAATTTCAAGAAATTATCTTTGAAATTTATTTAGAATGGTCTGTGTAATTTCAAGAAATTATCTTTGAAATTTATTTAGAATGGTCTGTGTAATTTCAAGAAATTATCTTTGAAATTTATTTAGAATGGTCTGTGTAATTTCAAGAAATTATCTTTGAAATTTATTTAGAATGGTCTGTGTAATTTCAAGAACTTATCTTTGAAATTTATTTAGAATAGTCTGTGTAATTTCAAGAAATTATCTTTGAAATTTATTTAGAATGGTCTGTATAATTTCAAGAAATTATCTTTGAAATTTATTTAGAATGGTCTGTGTAATTTCAAGAAATTATCTTTGAAATTTATTTAGAATAGTCTGTGTAATTTCAAGAAATTATCTTTGAAATTTATTTAGAATGGTCTGTGTAATTTCAAGAAATTATCTTTGAAATTTATTTAGAATAGTCTGTGTAATTTCAAGAAATTATCTTTGAAATTTATTTAGAATGGTCTGTGTAATTTCAAGAAATTATCTTTGAAATTTATTTAGAATGGTCTGTGTAATTTCAAGAAATTATCTTTGAAATTTATTTAGAATGGTCTGTGTAATTTCAAGAAATTATCTTTGAAATTTATTTACAATGGTCTGTGTAATTTCAAGAAATTATCTTTGAAATTTATTTAGAATGGTCTGTGTAATTTCAAGAAATTATCTTTGAAATTTATTTAGAATTGTCTGTGTAATTTCAAGAAATTATCTTTGAAATTTATTTAGAATAGTCTGTGTAATTTCAAGAAATTATCTTTGAAATTTCATGGAATATTTCTTTGAATTACAAAACAATATTTTGCGGGGCAAAATTCGATAGAAACTTCTTTGAAATTTCATGAAACTGAATTTTGAGTCCAATAAATATCGAAATAATAGACATCGATCTTTCACGGCTAAACGAAAGAATGCTCCCATCGATCATTTAATTTTAATTTCTTTGCTAGACAATAGCTGTAGGCACAAAGCTTTAAGAAACAGCCAATACTTGTGTCTAAACACTAGAATCAGATCAAAAACCGACGCTACAGGAAAAGTTAATAAACACACACTCACTGACGGCATCCTAATGGCTTAATACAACCTATAATAGCCGAAATAACCTAATGTAAGTCAATATATTTAGCAAAGTCGTTTGCTCATATCCAAATACATTTCCTCCAACAGACGCATTGTACTGGTTGGATCGCTTGGTTTTGTCAAAAAAATTATATTATTTTTATTATAGGTAATAAATTTTATCGTATGACGGAACCTCATTAATTATATAGTCGTAAAGCAGTATTGAATTTAAAAATTTCAAAGTCTGCTAAATTTTGTAAAATTTGTGGCTATCGGAATCATGGTTCTGACTTGAATTGTGTGTACCAACTGTATGATGGAACGGCTACTAGCGCAAGAATTTGAACTATTGTGTGTTTTTGCTTTGAAGTGCTAAATCTTGTGATAGCCACTGTAAAAACAGTTCAACTGCAATCTGGTGCTAACATAGTAAGTAAGTACCTCCTATAGTTTTCGTCATAGCATGGTAGTAACATTTTTGTAATGTAATGCGCGACTAAACTTAACCTGTGCCCACTTACAATCCTATTTTATAAAACACGATGTCGAATACATATCCATTGTTACGGAACAAGCAAGAAAAGCGATTCGATTCATTGCTAGCCTAGAAGTGGTGATTTGCAATCGGCCAATGACAGTTCTGTAACGATTGTAAGTTTTCAGAGGGAATATGTTTCTGTTCTCGAACAAATTCAATGTAAATGTGACAGAATGAAAAAGGGCCCTGTATTTTGTCAGTGATTGTTCGCGAACATAACCTTTTTCGATTCAAAAGCGATAAATTTTCGTTCATAAACAATTTGAATGTTCGCTAACAGAAAATGGCTATTTTTTGGATCAGAAGATAGAGTGCGATAACGTATTTTTCTAAAAAACAAAATGGGATAGTCGTTGGGCCCAGGTTAAGTTTAGTCGCGCTTCAGCAGTGTCATTAAATCGGATATGCCGTTGTATGTTCTTTTTCATACCTTTCTATAAATTGCCAAAATTGCGGTGATTTCGGTATTGTCTTTATAGGTATTGATCCAGTCCGCCCTAGATAAACTAACATCTTTGCAATAGCAATTATCAGCTAAAACAGCCAAGCGTTTTGCGTACAGCATAAAATCCCTGTTCATCGTAAAATGTTACGGCATTTTTTGGGAACAGAGATCAGTTTCCGAAAGGTTTGTTGAAAACCAAAGCCGCATTTACGTTAGTCCGATCGGCCAAGTCTATCCATTCAGCCAGCGGCAACACACGAACTGGCTGCTGAAAACCGAGGAACATACGCTATGCAGTCGATGAACAATGCGATGCACGGGTGAATAATGCGTAGTTTACGTTATAAAAGACCTCTCATGTGAAAGTTTTGTCCCCTATGGTCTAGACCACACTATCCAGTGGTATACGGTATATTCCCACGCTATGTAATGCAACAGATGGTGTATGAGACACCATTAACGTAGCTATAGTGTCTTAATCTACCTATTGTTTTTACTGAAGGTGACAAGGACACCATACGCAAATCCATTTATTGCGTGTAAATAGCAGCATGGTGTGGCTAACACCATATAAAATTTATCGTGTAGTCTACACCATACTATTGCCGACAGTACACTGCCTATGTATATTATCTGAAAATACCATCAGAAACACCATGGTGTCTAAGACACCGTATAATTGATGGTGGAAGAGACACTCAGGGTGGACAAAACTTTCACATGGGGGTCCTTTATAACATAAACGCTGCATAAATCGCTAATCGGTTTTTATGGATACATCTTAAGTTGATGCTAAAGTGTCAGAAGAACATTTTGTTCATTTGGCTTCGGCATCTGTAAAAGAGATATTACGTAATTTTAAAGAAAGTTTTATAGTTTTGATAGCTGTACAATTATTCTTTTTACCACCCGCGAATAAATATTTTTCAGCGTGATCTGTCGCGTTTTAAAAGTGATATCATTTACAGGATAGGCTATTGGGTCTTTCCTATAGCCCTTCAGCCCGAAATTGGTCTATTTTGAAGATACTGAGAAAATTTTGGTACTGCTCAAATCAGCAAGTTGAGTCAATTCATAAAATATCCATGTCGATCATGCTTATGACTAAAATATTTTTTCGAATTGTTTAGAATGCCAATGGATGCCAAAATTTTATAAAAAAATTTTTTTCCACAAATATATAATTTTATATATCATTCGAATGAACCTCATTAACGAGCAAAGCTCACAATTCCACTAATATCGGAGCATCTGCTTTGTTTTGGTGAGGCCCTTGTAAGTTGGCCACGATTTAAGAGCTGTTGCTCGGTTCCTTAAAAACCTCATAAAGCAGGCCAACAACAACACACGCCCAACGATATTTTCTGTGAACTATTAATAAACCACATTATCGAAGCATGTGTCACAAACTGTGGTTTCAAACGATTCTAACACAATGAATCTTCATAGAAATTTGCGAATTTAAAGAGTTTCCATCTTTTTGTTTGACGTTCATCTCTACAATTGTCAACATTTTTCTTAAATACGTACATAAAATTCCATTCGAGCCACAACAATTGTTTCATTGTTTTTTTAAATTCTTCACAAGTATGAGCGTTTATTCAAAACAAATTATGGGCAATGAAGTGATAATATCACCGAGTTTCTCTGCGAACGGATCCAACTTGTTATTCACCTAAAGCGGTTGGCATCCTGTCTAAAATCCTGAGCAAAATTGCTTCGAAATCTTTGGTTGAGGTGCTAATCAGCAAAATATCAAATTTTTGCACAGAACAGGGCATGTGATAAAAAATTCCGTGGAGCTGTGTCAAAATCTGCTGAATCGCTAAAGCCTTAGCCTTTAAACATAAGTCATAAATATAACCGAAATGAATATATTTGAAGCGCCTCGTTGAGCCGAGTCATATAGTACTTGAAAATTGACCAATTTCCGGCTATAATGACTCTAGAAAATGCTCTATGTATTCTAAAAGTTGTCAATTTTTTGTGACTAATGCGTAATCACATTTTCTTCAGATCCATATCCTTAGGTTGTTCCTTTGTGGAGTTAATTCAGGGTCTTGAAAGCAAAGCCGTTTAGATGCGTTGTTGGCTGTCACTATTTTTGGATCTAGAATCGAAATTTTCCTCAAAACGTGAATACTAAAGCGGGTTTTTGTATCCCTATAACTTACATACATACACTGGTCTCGGACATTGGTTTTCGAATAAGCATGTCATTTGAGGAACGTGAACATGAACGCGAAATCGGTAAAAAGTGTACGCAATTTGATACCTTACATCACACTGTCCCTGTTCGCGTTCGCTATACTGCGCTTACGGCTATAACAGCTATGTGAAACCGAGTTTTTTCTACCATTCAGCTCGTGATTTTGACGAAAGTTGCGCTCTTCTATAGCTGACTCCCTCATAATTAGTACGAAATTTTGCCTTAGTTTTTTAAAAATATTCAGATCAACTAAGCTTTTGGTCACTATACAACCCGTACACAATCCTTTGTCACAATATATCTTCCTACTAAACGATAGAATGATCCTATTATTCATTTTATACCACACCACAGCTAGAACATTAGCATCATCCCAGAATAAATTCCGAAAGCGCCTGAATAGAGTTGCAGGTGCAGTTTGGCTTCAAACAGTTCGTGCTCTGAATGTTGTCAACTTGGTGAAAAATGAGTGACTTTTTTAATTATTGAGAAAATGTCTAGCGCAGTAGAGGGTTGTTTGATTGGTCTTGGCGTTTCTCTGAAAACCCGCTAAAAACAAATTTATATACGATTGGGTTAGTCCCCAGTGATTGATAACTCGAAGACGTTTGTTTTCATTATAGCATGGGCAACATATCTGTCTTGCTTGTTTGGCTCTAAAATTGACGAGTTTTATGTCGCAAACAACATAAACTGAAAAAACTGTGACCGCCAGACTAAACATTGAAAACAAACAACTTTGATTTTAAAAAAAGCTTCTTACTAAACAAAATATCTTCTCGCACTCTTTGATACTGGGGCTAGACTTAGCAAAGAGCCAGAATCTTAAGCTTGGACAAAACTGAACCCTTCCTAAATCATGGCAACTTTAGGTATTGATGAATCCCGTTGCCTCCACATTCCTAAACCGTGATTAGCGAGGCTCAGGTCTTATGATCGCAAGCCATGTTCGTCTCTGTTCTTAAGGCTCTTAAAATATAATAGAATTTTCTAATTCCGTAATATTAGAATGAATATATCATATAGGAAACAAAAAGCATTCTATGATATAGCTGCTTCTAGAGTTTTTAAGTTCCGACCCTAAGTAGACTCAGATCTTCTTGGATATTTTCTATGATTGTGCTGTATTGTTTTAGAAAACAACTTTTAAGAGCCGAGCGCATCTTATCCAGATACAATGGCTTCGACTCCGCTCTCACCGGCTGACTGATCTTAGGCTCTGGCTTAGGCTTTTAAAATTAAAGGATCAACACTGACAAAAACCTTAATTTTGTGCGATGACCTTTCAACGAGTTGTTATGCTGATTAATTATAGCGTTCGTCTCAAGTAACTTATCTAATTCATATTTTATCAAACAATAAATCATAGTTAGCGCAAAATTTTTTTATCTCCACCGTTTGGTTATTCCTTTTCTCTAGCTTATGTCTTAAACCTCGTTTTTGGTTCATTAAACCACCATTTATATTAGTACCCAAAAAAATTTATACTCAGTAATACAATCAGATTCATTTTGTCAATAACAATAAGAACCGCTATGAAAAATGTATATTAAAAGGCTATATTTTGCTTTAGACAAAAGCCGACTGGCTAGCGTCTTTGTCAACACTTGAACGCTAATCAGGCAGGGTATTGTTCTATCGTGGAAAATATTATAGTTCTAACGTTTAGACTCATGTTTACGGGTGATATACTGGGAGCTTTTCAAATTTTTAGCCTGTAATGACAAAAAGATTAATGTTTTGAGAGGAAATCCATTTATTGTAACAAAAAATATGATCAAATATTTGACTAATTTGCAATAATAACGTGGACGTAAAATAGAATTAATATTGAAACCTCAAAAATGTTTCTTAATAACCCATTCAGACAAGAACTAGATTTTGCCTTTTTCGTATCGAGAACGAGACCAAATCCGAACTGGGATCGTTTCAACCTCCTGTGTATATAAAATGATAAATAAATAAGGTCACCGTTTGGGTTATATTCAAGTATAAATAGCAAGACATGTTTCAAAAACGCAATTCTGAATTGGCAATGTTGTATATCAAAAGTGCACCTTTGTTGCTCAATATGATAAAGTAAAACAGAATGTATTTGACCGACATCTAAGCTACAAAACACTCCATGAGATAGCAAACGTTTTTTGATTGACTAGATGCTTTACTAAGACCGTTGGATTAAGTAATGTCACTTAATTTAGAAACGTTTGCGATGCTCGGCTATATAAGAAGGGGAATAAACATTGGCTTGCTCTATGCGATTAGCGACAAACCTGAAAATTGTTGAACCATTTATTACCTCTTTTTCGTGAGTAATGATTAATCTAGATGCATGCAGTAAGCCGCAATCAATTTTCTGGCATATAAATCGATTCAATGAGAAGTTAAACGACAAAATATATGTAATTTTTGATTTAAAATATTGGCTCTGGCCGGGTAATTCCGCTATAAAGAGTGGACTCTTACTGAGCCAACAAGTACATGAGTCCTAACTACGTTAATTTGGGGTTGCACAATGCGTCTAAAAGGCCAACGCCAGTTTAGAGGAATAACTGAATTTTCAGTGTGTTGGTAGTCAAACGGATTTTGCCCAAAATTTCACTACAACAACCATGCATTAATTACACATAAATATTCACTTACGTTAATCCAAAAATAAGTTCCGCGATCACATGATTCACAATACACTGCTTCAAATAATTGTCGAGAGTATACGAATATCTTGTACCTCCGATTGCGAGAACTGAACTGCCTAAGCTTAGCGCGCGTGAGCTTAAATAAACTTTTATCCCGAACCAGAAACCTAGAAGATTGTCTAACCAGCGGTTTATACAGTTAAGACCAAGAAAATTTTGGAATTATGAAATTCTATCTCAAACTTAAATTTTAATTTTTGCGTTAGAGAATAAGTTTTTACGAAATTCGCGGAATCCCTAACTCATAACAAATTTCGGAAAAACTAGGAGAAACACACTTACATATCCGCTAATTGTAATGGTTAAGGCACCCAGGGCTTACACTTAAATCCGATAGGTACCTAAACTATAGCCCCGGCACACAAATTGTAAAATTTTATATTATTTTAAACTCTCTTAATCTTAATAATTCCAAGAATTAATAAAATTATTAAGGCCAGAAATTACCGAGGGGATGAGGTCTGTAACTCCTTTACGGGTGGAACAAATGATGCCAAATTTGGCTTGGATAATCTACAGGGTGCCCTATAGAATTTGGCGTCAAAATTCATCTACGCCCAAACCATCCACCCTGTTCACTTTAACTCCATTTCTGTAGTTCTTAAAAATTCTAATGTGCTGGGAAAATTTTTAACTCAAAATGAATCCTATTGCCTAACAATTACACATAACGCACACGCTTCACATGTAATACACACAAC
Source organism: Trileptium ribeirensis (assembly GCA_030248225.1). Taxonomy (NCBI): domain Eukaryota; kingdom Metazoa; phylum Nematoda; class Enoplea; order Enoplida; family Thoracostomopsidae; genus Trileptium; species Trileptium ribeirensis. The sequence continues at coordinate 22,410 of JASANE010013040.1, forward strand.
AACCAATTTGCAAACGAAAATGATTTATACTAAGTTACACATACTACACTCGATTCACATGTAATGACGAAACAAACAGGTTCGCACATAAACGAAAATTACATATGAATTATGGAGTCGTAAACACACGAAATGTATGCATAAAGTAAACAAGATACACAACACATACATAAATGTACACGTAATAAACAGATGACGCAAAACCTTCATTTTCCCACGGAATGGTTGCCACGATAGTTTATGCCCTATAGTGGTTATAGGTAAGAAATAAGGCCATTTTGTTTATAAAAGGAAGGAGACCCGATATTATCAAAGAGGGAAAAGTTGAGGGTACAGATCGTTAGAATATGACACATGCAATATTTATTTAGAGCCAGTCATTTGCAAGTAATATTTGGTAATAACAAAATTACATTCTACTTCCCAAAGTAGAGGATTTTTCCCTGGTGGATACGTTGTTACATATTTCTTTTGCAAGCTTTCTATCTAATAGTGTAAGTGCTATGTAAGTTCGAACCAAATTGTGCCAACCAATCCGAAGTTATAAAAAATCAACTGAATTGATAATGCGTTGGTGCAAAATATGGGGTTTTGGCAACGTTACGGTCTCATGAAGGACTTATTAAAATGCGTTCTGTTTGCTCCTTACTACGATACAGATGAATAGCATCTTCGGCCCATGTCACCATTAGGGGCCGAACATTATAATGTTAGCCCCCGACTTAGGCTTAGGCTTAGTACACGGCTCATATAGGAACCTTTGTTTAGGCTAAGACTAAGGCTTAGGCTTAGTACATCGAGAACGGCGTTGCATGTGTTTTACTTCGGCCCCTAAAGATTACATTGGCCGCATCTTCGAACTGATTTGGACCTGAAATAAAATCATTGTTCAACCCCTGTTTGCAAACAAAAAGAGATACAAGAGAAAAATAATTTTCCTTGTATTCGCCCATCATGTAACAGTAAAAATTTTTTAAAAATTCCGCCAATCGGTTCTGGAGTCATAGATGTTACGATAAATATTGCGTTTTATAACTTTATATTGCTGCTAGGCAACCGGATATTCTATCTCAGGAGATATTTTTTCTGTAAGAAATGAAAAAACATCATTTTGCTAAATTTCTGTTATTTGATAGCTGTTATCTGCAAATAACTGTCTGTTGTCGATAGCCGTTTTCAAGACATACCCTGATATCCTACTATGCCTACGTTAGTATTTGCCGTAAAGCTCAGAAAAAGATGATAGTTTTATTGCTGAATTGATGTCTGTATACACCTATGGTAACCACCCAACAGCAATGATTTATTGCAACTGTACAAACAATAATTGCCAGCTCCAAAGGGTGCTGCTTTAGTGCCAAAGGTATATTGCATGTATACCAAAGAGATTATACAGTGGGCAGAGTGCGTACCTCCTGGGGATCGGGCCCCCGAAGCCATAATTAACCCATTTCTGACGTTTTATTTGTTGACCCTTCACCTAATGAATAGCGAAAGCTTGCAGTCAATTGCAGTTAATTACTATTACTTAGTTCCAGTGCGCATCAGCGTGGTTCAATGTTAGCAAGCTCTCAGAGCTTGCATCGTGTGTGTATCTCCTATTGTTCCAGAGAAAATCAATAGAAATGATCGCACTTCACTGTAATAGTGAAACATAAAAGCGGCGTATTCCCAACTACTGTTATGCACTAGTGCACTAAATTTTAGAAAACTACGCAGTTTTTGAACCAAATCCACAGCCTTATAGAAAATAAACATAAACCCATTCTAAAATTTTAGAATTGTTGTCCCTTTTACTACTTTTCGCTACGTTCAAGCCGAAGTCTGCAACGCCGACGGTCCAAACGAATTTCTGCTCGTTTGCGCACTATACTCTTGTGCCGACTAGAATAGTGGCAATTAATAACATAGCTAAGCATTAAGATTCTGTTTCTGGTTTTGCTTGTTGTTTTTCTTTTTTCTACTTTTTCAATTCTCGTTGTTGAATATTGCGGTTTTATGTTTGCTTTGCGGTCGGCCAGGGATAGTTGCGCCTGCTTACGAGTACAAGATCGGGAGGTCGTAGGTTCGATTCCTATCCCTACCGAACTTTTCACATCGTTTCATCATTTACCACCTTCCAGTAGGCTTAAATTAAAAAATTGTTGAAATAACATGGCCGTCATACGGGAACGTCGGATTCTACTGCACAATTGCCGGACGCAGGATTATACCTGGGCCGTTCATGCCCAGTCTGCGCTAATAGATAATAGTTTAAGTGCTGCCAATCGATAATCCGATTGTGAAACAAAATATATAATATATAAAAAGCCAGTGATAGGTTTTACTGAAGGATGGGGTGTTCAACATAGCGGCTTTATATTACTTTGAGATCCGGCAGGGATAACTTAGTGTAGAGCGCCCGCTGAGCTGAGCGCCTGCGGGTCGAATTGCACCCCACCCAACTTTTGCGAAGACAGTTTTTAAATCCTTTCGTCTTCAAGTTCCTACCAGTAGGCCTAAATTAAAAATATATCACAATTATTAAAGTCCAACAATTTTTACGGTAGTTGTTAGTTCAACGACCTAGGCGCTTGATGTATTGGCGCTAACATAGACACTTTGCTGTATAAAAGGGCGGTATGAAGTATTTCTATGATCGAAATCTGTATGCCTACGGTTGTTTTTTCATTTATATCGTGGCAGTTTTCCGGCCCAGTCCTACGAATGATGATCAGCTTGCCTTATCGTTCACGAGTTACCATTGGCGGAGCAGCTAATTGCTGGACTGCAGTTGAGGCAGCCTTGATAACAGCTGCTAGATGGATTGTCTCAGTGGCAAAACGAAATTGAATCTCAGTGCATAGCTAGATAACAAACTATCGCTCTCGGCTTGGAACATTTAGTCTTGCGGCTGCTGCATAGCAATGATCGTGCAATGGTTCATCCAGCCAATGCGTTCAAGCATAACTGTGTCTTCTCCCCAACAGGTATAATTCCAGCCAGCTAGCAGCCAGCATCAGCGGAGCAGAACCAACCCTGCTGGTAAGCCACTGGCACAAAAACTTGCAATCCGGTCCTGGTTGGACAAAGCTAAATGGGTCCAATTGGTACCGAATCGATTCAAATGATTCTTCGACCTGAGCCCAACCAACAAGGGGAATATTGACCCTTTTTGACTTCAACTATGTGTCTATTAATGGTTTCGCTTTGCACTCTGGCACAACAGGCTTATTTTACCTATGTACACATGACCAGCTTCGATAATTTCTGGTTCTTTTGCTCTCACCAAACTGTATAATTTTAGCTTTCAATTGACATTAAAATATGTATAGTTCACGCTCAGCTGTACAATAGCATTTCACTGATAATAGTTTTAGACTTAATCTCTCGCTAAAAATGATTATTATATTCAGATTTACGCTGCGTGTGCTAGAAAAGTTTGAACTGTGTTCACATGCTCAAATTTTCCAAAAAATGCAAAAACAAATTATTTCAAATTTTGGCTGAAAATATGAGCAAAACTTGGACGCTTGAATGCGCTTCAACATTTTTACATTATGACTTTTCTTTTCTCTCTTCTGTGCTAGATTACTAGCTTTTCACTCTCGTAATCTAGATAACTTTAGCCTCACACTCTCGCTGATCCGGATAACTTTAGTCTCACACTCTCGCTTATCCGGATAGCTTTAGTCTCACACTCTCGCTGATCCCGATAACTTTAGTCTCACACTCTCACTGATCCGGATGGCTTTAGTCCCACACTCTCGCTGATCCGGATAACTTTAGTCTCACACTCTCGCTGATCCGGATAACTTTAGTCTCACAATCTAGCTGATCCGGATAACTTTAGTCTCACACTCTCGCTGATCCGGATAACTTTAGTCTCACAATCTAGCTGATCCGGATAACTTTAGTCTCACACTCTCGCTGATAATCTTTTTCATCCGCTCGGAGTAACTTTAGTCTCACACTCTCGCTAATCCGGATAACT
>JASANE010013041.1:0-24447 GCA_030248225.1 Trileptium ribeirensis
GACAATGAAATGCAGCAGGCCAGTGCGGACCGAGTTCTTGAACAGACCGGGCAAGGCAGGCCGAGTCATCTATCGACCGAACCGGGTCAAAATAATAAAGGCAGCTAGACCGGCTGCTGGATCGACAATGAAATGCAGCAGGCCAGTGCGGACCGAGTTCTTGAACAGACCGGGCAAGGCAGGCCGAGTCATCTATCGACCGAACCGGGTCAAAATAATAAAGGCAGCTAGACCTACTACTGGACCGACAATGAAATGCAGCAGGCCAGTGCGGACCGAGTTCTTGAACAGACCGGGCAAGGCAGGCCGAGTCATCTATCGACCGAACCGGGTCAAAATAATAAAGGCAGCTAGACCGGCTGCTGGATCGACAATGAAATGCAGCAGGCCAGTGCGGACCGAGTTCTTGAACGGACCGGGCAAGACAGCCCCAGTCATCTATCGACCGAACCGGGTCAAAATAATAAAGGCTCTAGACCTACTACTGGACCGACAATGAAATGCAGCAGGCCAGTGCGGACCGAGTTCTTGAACAGACCGGGCAAGGCAGGCCGAGTCATCTATCGACCGAACCGGGTCAAAATAATAAAGGCAGCTAGACCTACTACTGGACCGACAATGAAATGCAGCAGGCCAGTGCGGACCGAGTTCTTGAACAGACCGGGCAAGGCAGGCCGAGTCATCTATCGACCGAACCGGGTCAAAATAATAAAGGCAGCTAGACCGGCTGCTGGATCGACAATGAAATGCAGCAGGCCAGTGCGGACCGAGTTCTACCCAACAGGTCAGCCATCAATTGACCGAACCGGTCAAAATTAGGTCCGTTTCATCCGATTCAAAAACAACAAACATTAGTCAGAATCAAATCAATATCAAGATCAATCACATGCTTTGTCTGTGAAACCAATCAAAAAGGCGCCAATGTATTGAAATATTTGAACTGCCATATATATCTTATGATAGCTTCAAATATTAAAGTTAGCATAGTTTACGAAGTAACTAAATCGATACCAATACCACCACACAGTAACCCATGCTTGCGGCAAACGTAGTTCTAATACATTTTCCAGTCGACAAATCTAAGCGATTGAGCTAGCAATAAAACTTTTGTCGCAAGCGTTCAACTATCTTTCATACGACCGCGCACTGTGTTTTATCATACAATGTTTTGATTAAGCCGCGTTGCGACTCACAAATTGTGTCCGGGTTTTACATTTCTAAAATTAATCCCTAAAGACAGAGAGAAATATATGTGCTCCACGAAACAAATATTCCAAGTTTCGACATTGTTGTTTAGCCTAGAGCTTTTTCAGTTCAAAACGATTAAATATCGCATATGTCGAATTGTAGTGAATTTTCAGATTTAATTTTTAATGAGAGTGTAAACTGAACCTAAAACGATCTATTTCGTAATAGGTGAAAGCGAATCGCAAACCCTTGTAGTATGAAACAAACCAAGAAATTTCATCGAGTGTTCGCTAGCAAAATATTGACAAAATCAAACGCAAGTTCCAAAAATTATACTTTGTGTTCGAACAAATTTTAACGATTGTCGATTTGCATAAAAACATAATAATGCTTACCAACTTTTCCTTCTATTTGATAAATTAGGAATACTCAAGTACAAATTAAACACTTGTCACAATGTTAGCTACAAAGTAACATTTCAAATCCGGAAGATTTTGGTTCGCTGCAAAAATGAGGTAATTTTCGTGAAACAAGTTGGCTGGATTTCTAAGGCAGAGCTCTGTGCTCACGAACAGCTTTGCGCTGAATTACGGTTCACGAATAAATGTTGAGAAACAGTATTTAACCCATATAGCAAAACAGGATGATTGATGAGCGTGGATTAAATTGTTTACTGTCCACATAAATCAGCTGGTGTACTGTGGCAACAAATCAATAATGTAAATCAGACAGTTAAATTGTATGAAATGTCCAATTTCTATATGAATATAAATTTAAATAGAAAACGACATTGCACAATTGATCGAGTATCGCAACATATGCAAAGTTTTGTTAAACCTATCTAAAAGCATTTATACATTAGAGCCGACTGGGCCTTTGGCTGAGTGTCGTGCTTTGCACCCTCGTAGGGTGCCCCCCTCCTACCGGCTTCACCCAAAATTTTTAAATCACTTCTATTATTGAATAATTAATAATAATTTGAATATTATATATTTTCATATATAACTAACCAGTAACTAATGTTAATGTTGTTGCTGATATTAGCTTTTAAGTAACGTTCGTAGTAGAAATTTATCCATGCGAAAGTAGAGATTTTAGGGTGATACGAATTTAACTTTAGAAGGGCAATGGTAGTTGCGACAGCGGTAGACTAGTGTTTATAGATGGGAAGACCTTTGAGACAGATATTATAAAGGCAAAATAGAGGTGACGATATGTAAGAATGATATTTGTTTGCATTGATGCTTCGCGAGAACTTCTCGATTTCAATTATAGTTAGAATTGTAAAAGCGGCTTGCTTTCCACTGTAAATCTTTAACTGGCCCCATATCGTACAGTATCGTCTATATCGGCTATATCGACAGTAAACGGGCCTTAAAATTACCTTACTGCTTTTGCTAACTATTCAACTTTTAAAGTGACAATACTGTTGCCGTTTAGAGACGCACCACTGTATGCTTGTTGATACTTGGGTTATTTTTTTCGGATCTATAGAACTTAATGATCGGAGCAAATTTTGATATTTCATATTTCCTAAACTGGACGGGGTGCCCGCGGACCGCCATGCTTAGCATTGCTACCACTACGGGTCTTATGGCGGGATAAGGTATCTGAGTGCGGCATCACCTGGGATCAATAAAAATCGATCGTCTATATTTGCTGGCATCACTCACAAACTCCAAGAGTGCCTTTTTGCGATTGCGAGTTCCGTACCCGTAATTATTTCGGTACCCCAGAAATCTTATGCATATACTAAGTGGCCGAGTCAAATTGAATGCCTAAGGCTATTACGCTATCATTATTAAAGGTTGCTATTTTTTACGGATAAATTTGTGAGCTGCATCAGGTTCATGTATATATACGTATATATGTATATTATACTGTATATTAAACTATTATACTATATATTATACTATATACATTTATTCATGTATATATGTTCACGTATATGTATATGTTCAATATTTACCTGTTGCATTCTCAGATTCGCTGCGAATGTTTCTTCTTCAATATCAAGGATTTAATTATTCAGAAACGTATAAAATGGCTTTACCGCTCGGTATAGTGCGATCTTTTAAAGACATAAGAAAAACTCGTGTTTCATTGCTGGATGACTGGTTGTAACACCGCAGACGGATCAAAACGGAACTACCAGGCCTACACTGCTCGAACTTTTAACACCAGAATGCTAAAAGCTTCAAACAATATGAGCTCTGCCTGATCCACGTTATGCAGCGTTTACTGAAATCGCTCTACACGTGAAAGGCCTGCCCACGTACAGCCTGCGTAGTACCATTAACGATATAGTGTACAGGACACTACCATAACAATATAATCAATAGTACACGGTGTTTTGGACACCATCTGTATTTCTGTATGGTGTCATCGACACCGTGATATTCTAGGCGGCGGTGACGAAAGTACCTTGGAGAGATGCTTTTATACAGTGCAAGTGTTACACATACACTTCCCATGCCGGGCTTTAAACAGTATAATTTAACGGGATGTATCCAATTAACTTAAATGATTTGAAATTTCACTTAGTTGTTTTCCCGCTTTCTTGATGCAATGTATGTGTAATATGTGTATGATGTAATGTCCGAGTAATTGGACTTGGTGTCCATTACAACATTATTTCTGCTACACAGTACACCATTTCGACTGCCATACACCATGGCACAATGGTCGTGATAACACAGACACAGATATTCCACATGGTGGGCATTTTATAACGTAAACGCCGCATTACCACACTGTCATTTCACATTGTCGCAGCTGCCAGTCCGTGACATTGTTCCGATTTTCTCAGGCACTGCATCATACATCATACTATGTACGAACACATGTTGATGATACCGAGCGACCAGACAGGTGCTTTTAAACAATTTTAGCTAGCTTTAAATATCTGAATATGAATAGATATATGCTTGAATCTGCACAAATGGACGACCGGTGGTTTAAAATCCTTATTTTTCAGGCCAAAATCTCAAATTTAGTTGTGGTTTGTATAATTATAACATGTGAACTGGTTTTGCTGTCATTTTCATAGTGTGCGGCAATTGATGTGAAATATTTACAGTTTGAATCACACTTCGATCGCTCATTACAATAATAAACAGAACATCATAAAACTACCATTCTAACACGATAAAACTTTTTTATTTTATTATCATAAATAAATTTTTTGACACTAGTTGAACTAAATTTGCAATATTATCTAGTAGCATATTTATATGCATATTTGGATTATATAGGCATAGTGTTTTTTGGGGTTCTCGAAGAAAGCTACGAACCCCTGGTTCATGTGAAGATACATTATATATCGCGATCTAATGATCTTTACGAGTAGGTTTTTGGGACATAGTTTCTCAGGATTTGGTGTAAGGCCACTAATGTTAGTCAATATGAACTTACCTACGAGTCGAATGACACCTCATTTGATTGGATTTATGTCTTACGTGTTACTTAACTACACCTAAATGCGACCAAATCTCGCAACTGACGGACTAGTTTTACTTTAAAAATGATGTAATATTTTGATATTTCCATAAATATTTCTAAGTCCCAAATCGTTTTTGTTTGTAATTTTCATTTTTACCCAAAACGAAATTTTTTTATTTAGTTCATAAATGGCTACACTTAAAATACTGTTACATAATTGTTAGTTACAAAAAATAATTTATAATCATCCTAATACATTTAGGGTATTATCTTGGATCCAATACGTCTAGCTTTTTTGCAATATTAGCATAATTTATCGATTAATATTGAAAGCGTAGCGATACCGTTAATACTGTTATTCATCGATCGTATCAGTTTACTGATATTGTTGATGTGAAACAGGACGTCATGCCACATTATAATAACTGATTATAAAATGACAGGTGCCAATGTTAGTTAAAAACAGTTTGTAGCACCGTAAATTTTTTTTACACTGAATGGCCTTCAAGAATTTTGCAAACTTTAGTCTAATGATAGCGTAATAGCCTTAGGCATTCAATTTGACTCGGCCACTTAGTATATGCATAAGATTTCTGGGGTACCGAAATCAGGTACGGGTACGGAACTCGCAATCGCAAAAAGGCACTCTTGGAGTTTGTGAGTGATGCCAGCAAATATCGACGATCGATTTTTATTGATCCCAGGTGATGCCGCACTCAGATACCTTATCCCGCCATAAGACCCGTAGTGGTAGCAATGCTAAGCATGGCGGTCCGCGGGCACGCCGTCCAGTTTAGGAAATATAAAATATCAAAATTTGCTCCGATCATTAAGTTCTATAGATCCAAAAAAATAACCCAAGTATCAACAAGCATACAGTGGTGCGTCTCTAAACGGCAACAGTATTGTCACTTTAAAAGTTGAATAGTTAGCAAAAGCAGTAAGGTAATTTTAAGGCCCGTTTACTGTCGATATAGCCGATATAGACGATACTGTCGATATGGGCCAGTTAAGATTTACAGTGGAAAGCAAGCCGCTTTTACAATTCTAACTATAATTGAAATCGAGAAGTTCTCGCGAAGCATCAATGCAAACAAATATCATTCTTACATATCGTCACCTCTATTTTGCCTTTATAATATCTGTCTCAAAGGTCTTCCCATCTATAAACACTAGTCTACCGCTGTCGCAACTACCATTGCCCTTCTAAAGTTAAATTCGTATCACCCTAAAATCTCTACTTTCGCATGGATAAATTTCTACTACGAACGTTACTTAAAAGCTAATATCAGCAACAACATTAACATTAGTTACTGGTTAGTTATATATGAAAATATATAATATTCAAATTATTATTAATTATTCAATAATAGAAGTGATTTAAAAATTTTGGGTGAAGCCGGTAGGAGGGGGGCACCCTACGAGGGTGCAAAGCACGACACTCAGCCAAAGGCCCAGTCGGCTCTAATGTATAAATGCTTTTAGATAGGTTTAACAAAGCTTTGCATATGTTGCGATACTCGGTCAATTGTGCAATGTCGTTTTCTATTTAAATTTATATTCATATAGAAATTGGACATTTCATACAATTTAACTGTCTGATTTACATTATTGATTTGTTGCCACAGTACAGCAGCTAATTTATGTGACAGTAAACTTAATCCACGCTCATCAATCATCCTGTTTTGCTATATGGGTTAAATACTGCTACGGAACGTTTATTGGTGAACCGTAATTCAGCGCAAAGCTGTTCGTGAGCACAGAGCTCTGCCTTAGAAATCCAGCCAACTTGTGTTCACGAAAATTACCTCATTTTTTTGGCGAACCAAAATCTTCCGGATTTGGAAATGCTTAGCTTTGTACGCTAACACTGTGGGACAGGAGTGTTTAATTTGTGACTTCAGTATTACGCTAAATTTGTTGGCAAATAGAAGGAAAAGTTGGTAAGCATTATAATATGTAAATGTTTTTATGCAAATCGACAATCGTTAAAATTTGTTCGAACACAAAGTATAATTTTTGGAACTTGCGTTTGATTTTGTCAATATTTTGCTAGCGAACACCCGATGAAATTTCTTGGTTTGTTTCATACTACAAGGGCTTGTGATTCGCTTTCACCTATTACGAAATAGGATGGTTTCAGGTTCAGTTTACACACTCATTAAAAATTAAAAAAATCTGAAAATTCACTACAAATTGACATATGCGATATTTAATCGTTTTGAACTGAAAAAAGCTCTAGGCTAAACAACAATGACGAAACTTGGAATATTTGTTTCGTGGAGCACATATATTTCTCTCTGTCTTTAGGGATTAATTTTAGAAATGTAAAACCCGGACACAATTTGTGAGTCGCAACGCGGCTTAAATGCATGATAAAACACAGTGCGCGGTCGTATGAAAGATAGTTGAACGCTTGTGACAAAAGTTTTATTGCTAGCCCAATCGCTTAGATTTGTCGACTGGAAAATGTATTAGAACTACGTTTGCCGCAAGCGTGGGAGTATATATTTCGGTGATATCTCGATTTAGTTATTCGTAAACTATGCTAATTTTAGATATAAAGCTATAAGATATATATGACACGTTCAAATATTTCAATACTTTAGACGCGTTTTGATTGGTTTTCACAGACGAAAAGACTAATCTAGCAATTTTATTTGAAATTCTAAATACTAAAATGTATTCAGTATGTTTTAGAATCGGATGAAACCGGACCTAAATTTTGACCCGGTTCGGTCGATAGATGACTGGGCCTGTCTTGCCCGTCCGTTCAAGAACTCGGTCCGCCCTGGCCTGCTGCATTTCATTGTCGATCCAGCAGCCGGTCTAGCTGCCTTTATTATTTTGACCCGGTTCTGTCGATAGATGACTCGACGTGTCTTGCCCGGTCCGCTCAAGAACTCGGTCAGCACTGGCCTGCTGCATTTCATTGTCGGTCCAGCAGCCGGTCTAGCTGCCTTTATTATTTTGACCCGGTTCGGTCGATAGATGACTCGACCTGTCTTGCCCGGTCCGTTCAAGAACTTGGTTCGCACAGGCCTGCTGCTTTTCATTGTTGTCCTGGCAGCCGGTTTAGCTGTCTTTCTCAGATCTATCGATGTTTGTGAGCCAACGATACTTATGGACTTTAACTTAGCCAAGCTAGGAAATATCGTACATAGCTAAGAGCAAATAAACATTGTTGTTGTACATTGAGTTGTTCAGAAATAAATCAATTTAACTTTAAATTTTTTAAGAGAAAAATACAAACAATAAATTGTATTAGGACACTCATTAATTGTTGAGTTGGTCAGTAACGCATCAGGTGAATTTTTAATGTTCGCTCAAACAAGCAAAATATTAAAGCGCAAAAAAATCATTTAACCAAATCCACATTTTTCGTTGAAACCAGTAACCAATTAAGATACTAAACTGATCGATCGGTTTATTCGGCAATGGCTTAATTTTGCGTCAAAGCGAAACTTACATAGTCGACAAAACGTCCAAAAATTAAACACCAATTTATTGTGCAATTATAGAAAATGCGCATTTGGTACTGACCATAATTTTGATTCCGTCTACAACATCTATAACAATATAGAAATAAACGTGAAATGGCCGCGACGACAAAATGCACTCCAGCGTTATTGACTTGTATCGTAAAAATTTGCAACTCGAGGCGAAACATTAAGAGTGCGGCCTGGGTAACCCTGCGGGGCGGTACGTTATAACGTTAGAAAAAAGAACAGCTTAGAGTGGGGGTTCGGAGGCTGCTTAGGCTTAAGCTTAGTTTATGTCTTATACAAGGACATGTCATATACAAGGCATGTTCAGCAAAAATAAAATATGCAATAATCGAGTAGCAACTAATACTTGTACTCACCCAGGTAACCCTGAGGGGCGGTACGTTATAACGTTATAAAAAAACAGCTTAGAGTGGGGGGTTCGGAGGCTGCTTAGCCTTAGGCTTAGTTTATGTCTTTACAAGGACATGTCATATATAAGGCATGTTCAGCAAAAATAAAATATGCAATAATCGAGTAGCAACTAATACTTGTACTCACCCAGGTAATCCTTAGGGGCGGTACGTTATAATGTTAGAAAAAAAACAGGTTATAGCTGGGGGTTCGGATGGCTTAAACTTAGACTTAGGCTTAGTGTATGTCTCATATAAGTACCTTAGCTTAGCCTAAGACTCTTAGGCTTTAGTAGAGCAGCTGAAGGCTTAGGAAATAGTTTACTAATTAATCAATTGTTTAAACCTTTAGATTGCAGCCAATTGTTTAAATAGAAACGTTTTTTATAATTATTTGAAATGCTATTTACTCCATTAATAAAAATTAATCATTTGCGCGCTACTTTTTTCACCGAATGTAAGTGGACTTGCTTCATATTCGGTTGAATTTAGGTTATTAACTTGACTTTTATTTAAAATTTGCTTATGCATTCATTTTTTGTGATTGGATTTTGTAACCGGTACACCGGAAGTCAGTAAGCCGTTGCTAAAGTTTGGAGCTCGCAATGATGGCCTTAACGCATGATGCAAACCTCGTTACGCTGATTTTCCGGATATCGGTAGGCTATTTGTTAATAAACGTCTTTGTTGTTGTTATTGTAAAAAATTATTCAAAAGCCCCCGGGATGGCTAAGAACAGTAAAATTGTTAGCAAATTTTAACTTTTTGTTGCCTTTTGAATCTGCTAATCTACATTGTTCAATAAAATTGAATCACAACCTTCTCCGGAAATAATACTGTTTATACGGCTAATCATCAGTAAACAAACTTTAAAATGCTGTCTGGGTATATGATATAATCATCGACAAATCCTAAACGGTCTACTCAAAACCGTTGTTGAAGTTTATATTCTAGCCTTGGTGGTTTGAATCGCACAATGGCAGTAGTGCTAGGCGGTAATGTCTACTGCTACTCCGTCTGCTTGGTCTAATACAAGCTACTCCGTGTACTACGAGTTTCTCTGTCCACCCCACCTACTACGACCTACACCGTTTACTCCGTCTACTACGACCTACTCGGTTTACTCCGCCTATTACGACCTACTCCGTTTACTCCGCCTACTACGACCTACTCCGTTTACTCCGTCTACTACGACCTACTCCGTTTACTCCGTCTGCTACGACCTACTCCGTTTACTCCGTCTATTACAACTTACTCGATCAATGGCATAAATCTAAATGAGTTTATTGGCTGCATTGGTTCTGTTGGTATTATCCAATATCGAAGCTATATAATTGATGTTGAAACTAGAAACGATGCTAGTTTTCATCAAATATACCACCATATTATAGATTACGTTTATATGGTTTGAAATAGTTATATATCAATGCATAAATAGATAACACTTAAATGTACGTTTTCATAAATGAATATGTATGCATTATTATACATTATCATGATAATCATATAATTTGTATACATTGATATAACATATCAATATTATGTCATAATATGTATGCGTAAATAATACACTACAAGGGCGTCACCAGAAACATGTCTAAGACAACAGAAGATTTGCTCGAAGCGGCATAGCTTTATTGAACCTGGCATACGTAAACTGGATATGCAATTGTAAGCTTAATTCAGAACACCACATTTCCTTCTTCCGGCATAGACACTTGTACATGCCGGGGGCTCGGGAAGAAGAACAGGGGGAAACCGTGCTCTCTTTCCCGCATCACCCTCCGTGAATTTTCCGATTGAGATGGCTGCAAAAACATTTTCGATGCCCCTCAATTCGGCTAGGGTTTCCAAAAAACTAGATATCTAAGCAAATTTTGGAACCAATATAGCTGAGTGCAGCGCTGATCAAACGCATAACGCCTTGTTAGTTCATTAGATTTAGTTTAACTAAAAAATTGGTAGTTCTTGTTGCGTAACTACAAAGTGACATCAGATTTCTACATTATATTTTAGCCTGTTGAATACCATGTACTTCTGTTTTACAGTAAAGTTGCTAGATGTTTATCCGTGAGTAAACTTAAGGTGACCCCGTCAACCATCCTACTTTGTCATTACTGATATCGAATCGCAAACCCTTAATACGGAAAAAAGGTTTAATTTCGTTCGGTTTTTCGCAAACAGAAAATAGGCAAAATCAAATTCAAACGCCAGAAATTACACCTTGTGTTCGAACAGAATTTCGGCGTACATAAATATTAATGATGCAAAGTCTAAACTTACATGCATTGCAAAAAAATTGAGTTATATAACAGCAATACCTGAGTTGATTTTGTTATGAATCGCAATTATGGGCATTTGGCCTCAAAAGGATACAACTTGGATGAACTAAGTACGAATTATATCAACCAGGTAGCATATATACCGCGAAAAGTTGGTAAAATCACACCGCTACAACCATTGCAAATCGCGTGGACTTAAGACTTCGGTTTCGGCCCAATATAAAGACTAAACCAATGTTTTCGCAATCGAACGGCTTCTGACATTTGTCGAAAACAGGTATCTACATATCGTTGGTCGCATTTTATAGAAAAATCAATTTATTGCACGGTGTAAATGTTGTTGGTGGCGTCAGTGCATGTTATGCTATATAACTTGTCACTATAATTAATTAATGCTAAATTACGAAATTAATGCATGTTATTATATTGTATACAATCTAATGGATAATGTATGCATACGTATGATTTTTATGCATGCAGTAAGATTAACTGTCGAAAAATAAAATTCGATTGAAATTCATATTGAGTTCCAGTGATATATTCTTTAACAAAAACAGAAACATATCTCAGTAGTATTTGGTGTCATCTCACGGTTTACTTAAATTAAATTTTTTACAACATAAGCTAAGACTTTGTAGAATAGGATTAGTGATATCTTCCAATTTGATTGTCCTGGCACGAACGGAAATTCCTTAGCGTGATATAAACCAAGGGGTCTAAAATTTTGGTGGCTGGCTATTAGAAAAAAAGTCGCGTAATTCCTTGAAAATAAGTAATTTGAATGTTGTACGCCTCGAACGCGCGAACACTCGTCTATGATCATGACGCTTTACCACACGGGCACCGACGCACAAGCAACAGAATCCGACACAACATACAAGTGCATTAAGGTTGTAATTATATTACAGGAGTCCTTCACAACTCCCAGAATAGTTGCGGAACTTACAATATCTTTTTATTATTATATCTTAGCTTAAATTAAAGCCTAAACCTGACGATCTAGGTTAATTTCATATTTTCAAAACCGTTTTGCTTCCGAAAAAAGGATTAACAAAATTATATACTTTTAAAGCATTTTACGTCGAACTAAAGATACAGATAAATTCATTTGTTTTCGAGAAAATTCGTTTAGCTACACATGTTGTGACCACCAGACATTTAGTTTTTGTGTTTATATCGAGTTATTTAAAGTGTACCCCAATCTGTTTTAGGTTGTACAGTGTACACAGTATATATGTGTTATTACGATTCTATATTGTAAAATCTTAATCATAATGCGGCGTGCACGTTATAATGTCCCCTACGTTTGGAACCTGTGTACACAACACAGTGTCAGACACACTAGCGATATCAGGGTGTCTTAGACACCCCGATGTTTTTATAAATTTTTTCAAGGCTAGCTAGCTAGGGGTATTGCGACTTGTCGACAGTGTCGAGCACACCGTTTCTTGTTTTCAGTTTTATTAACGGTGTGAGGCATTATGGCGTCAATATTCATACAGTCTAGATACAAATATCGATATTTTTAAAAAATACGCAGCACAGTTGACTTATACACCGCATTAGCTACAGACGGTGTCAGTTACAGTTAAGTCGCGCCAAACTAGTAGTTAAAGGTGTGTACGACACTGTAAATAAAAATGCAGTAGCTAGGGGTGTGTGTATACCCTCGGCCATTATCTTACTGTATGGGCATGACCTTGACCGTCACAACTACTTGGGGACAAACGTTCCAAACAGGGGGCATTATAACGTGAACGCCTAATAAATGTGTAAATGCTATATGTTGCTGCTAGTTTTAATGTGTCACTTAGTGCAATAGAAGTTACCGCAGGTCTTGTGTCTCAAGTCATTCGTTCTTTTTTGGAGCTTCGAAAGCAACGTCCGAGGCTAAAAATTGAATCCATCCATAATCAATATTAAGACACATTGATTGCGACGATAAATATATCTGTGTTACTTTGACATCATACGATTGTTTGTATAATCAGAGAGCGTCGAAAACCACGTCACAGCGTGATGATTTTCACAATCTCCGTATGGCTGCACAGGTATATGGAACCTACTGTTTAATCTTACTGTCTATACACCCAACCAATATCAATATACCCGTATCTGTATATTGTGTTTGTATTATATACATTTTATACTAACATAATCACTATTTATTATATAGGTCATTGGTAAATGATAATTAAAAGAATGGATGGTGAATCAGTGTGTGCGTGATTGATTGATCACGACAGAAGACAATGGCTATCTTCGATATTGTCAATATTGTTTACGGGTGATTTGTGCGATCTTGTGGGTTTTTACTGACATAATTCAATATTTATGATTAAAGCGTTACCTACATCTCGTTTTCACTATTCACGTAGCAAGAAGAACAACAAAAATAGAATACGTAGCTAAAATTTCAAAAAAAAAACAATATTTATGCACTTATCTACAAAATGGCTATATAATATATATAAATATTTACATATAGGGGCTCAAGGTCTTTCATCCTAGGGTTTAGAGGGGGCTGGGTAGTTCCGGCGGGGGTTTCGGCAGTGGGACAGGCCAGTTTTTCCAAATGAGGAAATTGCTCACGAACTGCTATAATTCAGTGCAACCTCATGGGCACAGCATGACCAGTAAATAATTACGCATATATAAGCAAAGAATATTTATAGTAAAGAATATATATATATTAATTATGATATATATATATAGCAAATATATATATATATATATATATAGCAAATATATAAACATATAGTATATAGTATGTATAGTTTCACTTGGCATTCAGTTGGCCCCACGGATGTGGGGGCCTCAATCCTTATCACTCGTCGCCTCTCTTCTCTGTTCGCTGTAGTATGAATATATATAGTATATGAAACTATAATGAGAGCTATATTAGACTTCTAGATCCATCGTCAAAACTAGAGAACACATGAAATTGGAAAATTTAAAACACGACAAACCTAAAGTGTCAGTTATTCTTAGGACTGTATCCTGCATGCTTACAACTGACTTCAATACTTAGAAATTTAGATCTTGATGCGAAAAACCCTCGAAATTAGAAAGTTTCCCGGAAGTTACTTAATCATCTTGACCATTATGAACTAATCAAATAATCGTATACTTCGACGACCTGTTCGATTGTTTTTCTTGATTCAATAAATGCCTAAGGTAACCTTGAGGGACCAAAGTGTAATGCGTGTCGTGCCGTCCTCGATGTACTAACACTAAAGCCTTATCCTAAGTTTATATCCTTATAGGAGACATACATTAAATGTAAGCCTAAAGTGGAATCTACCGCCCCCGAAAGCCCGCTCTAAGCTGTTGATTTTCTAGCGATATAATCCATTGCCCCTCAAGGTTACCTGGGCAAAATAAACAATATACCTTGAACTTGCCGAAAACAACATTGCTACACAAAGATGTAAAGGCGTAGTCAAATTGTATATGAGGTACTAATTCAATATATAATTAATGTATGAAACGCGTGAAATTATTCATGCGATGACAGTTGGTATTTACTGGGCAATAGGAGAATTAATTTTTTTGGAAACTAAACATGCATCTATCGTCTTGTGAGACAGCGGGTGTTTTGATGATCCAAATTTTTGCGAAGAGAACTGAAAAAATTGTAATGCATTATCACAATGTATTATGACATGATCGTACATTATTAAAGCTTTATTTTAGTAATGGATGATATGTCTCATCTAGACTGTGGGTCGCCAATGAAAGACATCAGACAGAAGTAGGTGCACTATCCGCACCGTAATAGATATATCTGTGGCTAAATAGTAAATGCTAGGCTTAAATAGTCTTTGAGGTCCTAAAGATCTACGTTAAGAGAGACTAATCTTTGTTATTGTTTGAATATGCCGACTGATATAGATATTTCATGAAAGCAATCATCTCAAATGTTAAACAAATCTAAATTTCGCTTTTTACAAATCATTTCGTTCATTGTATAAAATGTTACACTATATTTCTTTCATAGACAATATTTATGTTTACACATTATATTATCGGCATCACAATTTTAAAGCATTTTTTGTTAGACACTACTGTGTAATTTTATTTTCAATATGTAGTGTAACGCAATGCAGAGCAAATCATGTTTACACATTCAAATTTTTAGACAAAATTTACGATGGCCTATCACATAAAACTTGTATATAAGGACACATGCATATGCTTATATTCAATACATGTACAATATATAAACGCAAATGTAACATGTCTCGTACATATGCGCATTCATACAATACTGTGATAATCCAATAGATATGCTGTGGCCTCCATCGACTCACCGGATATAACGCACACAATGGTTATATATAGATTTGTATATATAGGCGTGTATTAGCTATTTATAATTTACCGTGTTTTAGCTGCAATATCTGTCAATTTGACTTATACACCACAAATTATTATGGTTTAAGGCACGATTTGGTTCATATCGTCGACCAGAAAGGCGGTTCTACTTCCTACGGTCGATACATGGGCATATTGTATCGTATTACATATTTATGCACATATAAATATTTATAAATATATATATATCTGTCATGGAGTCCTGTTTGTCTTATTTACGAGATAGAAACACATGAGGTTTATATCGGTAAGCGAACAGAAACACACCACAAAACACTGTCGGTTCGCATATTTTTGGTGTTTTGCCTTTTCGGCTTCTGTGTTAGCAAGGTATTATATTAAGTTGGTTCGACGCTATATACTTATTAATAATATATTGAAAATTATAGATATATATATACATATGTGTGTGTAGTATAATGTTATATTTTAAATGCATCTATAATATATATGTCAGGAGATGCTTTCTATATTATATATGACAAATATATTATTGATTACGCATATACATAAATGTAAGACTTAATATAAAAAAGTACATTTTTAGAACCAAAATATATAACATCAGTAAATAATATAACTGTTATATTTGCAGAAACATTTTATAGCTTGTCTTATACCCATTTTAAGGCAAAGTTAGACACACAAATTTTTTGGTTTGGAAATCTTATTTGTCTGTTAGCATAACATGCAACCGAACATTCGTCTGAAGGTTTTTTTAGGCGTTTGTATTCAATTCATATTCGAATCATATTGTTTGTTTCAACGAACAAAATACAAATAAAAACAAGCTTTATTATGACCCGACAAACAAAAATAGCGTATGGTGGTTGAATACACGCAGTAGGCTCTTCAGTTATGAGAGTTCCAACATCAAGTCATCGATTACTTAATCGTTGCGAAAAAAATCAAGCCTGATTTACAACTTGTGTCAACGCCCAACAAAACGGGTTCCAGGTAAGTCACAATTCCTCATGTGGGTCTATACCTACGGGGTAAAAGTCGGCATACTCTAAATTTTGGGTCACGAAGAATCCTTTCCTAATCGGATTCAGCTCGCTTGCCGCTGACGATATGTATATATAGTCACCATATACAAACTTACATAAAAATAGAGAGATTCATTCCAATAGTACTTATGAAAATGTGCATATATATAAGTTGCGAATTAATAAATAAGAACCACCTTGAACATGCAGAACCATTATCTTAATTCCGGAATACATTTATATTAGTTGAACACAGCAAGCCATCAGTAGAATTGTGAGTGCTACAAAGTTGTATTAGTTATAGTGGCAAAGGATTTCAAAAAACACACACAAGAATAGCAGAAATGAACCACGTTTTTAGATAAGTAGTTCTAAAGTTGCCTGTTTGAGATTTTGACCGGTAGAAATATAGTTATCTATACGGTATTCGTCGCTAGCCGGAACGGGATGTTCTACGGCGGCTGAAGGTCGTAATTTGTGTGGTATCATCATGTCTAAGTATATATCCTTGTGGGGACCGATGTTAACTTTTACTTTTCATCGCCTTTGTTGTGGTAGAGACGAATGTTGAGGTGTAAGTTTCACTTTTGCGGACATTAATTCTCAGTATGACCTTACCTAGTTAACTTATCGCCTTACCGGTCAGATTGAATTCCGGTTAAGAACACTTGAGTATTAGGAGGCGTGTGGCTATAGCAAATTAGGTAGCGGGAATTTGCATCCTAGCTCCTCGCCTGGGATTCATTCAAATTCCGACCCCAGTTTTGCACAATCAGCTAAAGCGTTAGCATTGCACGTATAGGTATACTGTACGTGTCAAGCTGACCGCTCGTGATGGCTCAGGTTTTTCAGCTCATGGTTGCTCCATCAAAATAATTGCTAACGCAGTGATAAAAAACTACAGAGGTCATTGTCATGAAAAAATATAGAGGTTTGTGCAATGCTAAACAATGTATCTTACAACCGGGAGAAAAATTTAGTCTTACCGATAATTGACTTTATAACGACATGAGATAGCCAGTGCCCTATGTCGGATTCTTCCAAAAACCATGAACAGCAATTAGACTGAGAAAGCACGCAAACAAGACAAAAGCATGTAAACTGCATGACGCACTCTACAATGTCACAAAAATATGAAAAATTACTTACAGATTTTACATTGCAAAAAATATATCGGCTTTAAATTAGAATTAACAAGTGTAATTTTTATGTGACTGATCCATTTTGCTGTGATATACGACGGAGTTTTATGTCAATAATATTGGCCTGAAAAATAGCGTTTGAACATCTTAAAAACACAACTTTATTTTTGATTTCTGAGTTCTGAATTGTATCAGCTGCACGAAACGACAGGTAGGAACGACATAGATTTCAGTACTTTCTATATCAGACACCAATAAACTAATGGTTTTGAAATAAAGTTGTTGGTTATGCAGGGTGAGCTGTTGAATCTTTGTACTCTTCATCATGTTCCTTGTAAAAGACCGTAATCTGAACCTGAAGACTTTCGTGTTTAAAATTAATTATGCAAAGTCCATGCGCTAAGCTATGTCTTATTTATTAGTTTTAGTTGGCTCTACGTGAGAAAACTTACAGCCTCGTTCGGGTTTAACTTATTACCTAACCGACTAAAATGTTTCTTAAATCACTACTTCCGGGTTCATTAGTCTTTGAGAAACGGTTCTCCGTAGCCTTTAAAAGTTGAAATTCCTTTCTAACATTTGGTAATATTTTTTTGCAAAAATTTTTCGTTTTAGCTGATGCTGAACATTCTATGTTTACTATATTTTTGAAGCTACCTTTGTTCAGTACATAGCAGTTGACCTACACATCCATTAAATTCACCAAAAAATGAATTTTAAGAAAATATTATATTTCTATTTTATTCGTGCGTTCACGATAATGTCCCCGTCATTTGGAAGTTTTGCTTCCTAGTGCCGTGTCGGAGCAAGTACAAACGCTGTCAGACGCAAAAGCTGCGCCAAAGCTTAGTGTATCTGTCGACAGATAATTTACCGTAGTTTGTTTGAATAGACGGCGGCAATTGTATACATGGTTTTATATGACATGCTAACGTAATTTGAAATTTATGCTTCAGAGACAGCCGCCAATGTAGTCAGATATTCATACGGTAATTTTCATACGCTTTAATAGTTACACTAATAAAGTATCAGACGCACATTTTTCAATATTAACATTTTAGACGGTGCCTTACGCTTAAGCATATGAATATCCACGTACATATTTTCATCATCTAAAACATTATCATTTAATAGCTCTCATTTGTTTTCAGATTTCGTAAAAATATTTCACTGCATGTGCGGTATGTTTCAAACTTCAACAGTACTCAAATACCAAATAATGGGCATTGTAACGCATAGCCTGCATATGAATACGCTTAAGCATATGAATATCCACGTACATATTTTCATCTTCTAAAACATTATCATTTAATAGCTCTCATTTGTTTTCAGATTTCCTAAAAATATATCACTGCATGTTCGGTGTGTTTCACACTTCAAAAGTACTCAAATACCAAATAATGGACATTGTAACGCATAGCCTGCATATGAATACGCTTAAGCATATGAATATCCACGTACATATTTTCATCTTCTAAAACATTATCATTTAATAGCTCCCATTTGTTTTCAGATTTCGTAAAAATATTTCACTGCATGTGCGGTATGTTTCAAACTTCAACGCTACTCAAATACCAAATAATGGGCATTGTAACGCATAGTTAGCATATTTGCTTAATTTTATTCTAATCAAAATCAACGCTGGTAGATTCTATGAAAGTTTCAGACAAATTGAGGTGTAGTTATACTAGAATTTTACACATAATACTATTTTAGAGCCAAAATAAATATCAATAAGTTTGCTGAACAAGTAGTTACCAATATAGAAAGAGTAAACCAATAAATTTTGCTTTCTACCCCGTCAACTGTTGATCTAATAGAATTGGGTTTTCGCAAAACACCTTACCCACGAGTCCGATTTAAATTTTATATATCGACTGATGGCGCTCCAAAAACGTTTTAATATTGCTATTTTATAATTTTTGACCAACACTTGTAATTATTGATAATTCCGAATGAATAAAATATACAATATGAGTGAAATAAAACCGTTCCAATTGGTATTTGTAATACGCACCTGGTAGTCGTTAAAATAATGTAAAAAATATTGTTAATAGCCCACCGGTACAGCTTCTATACCTGCTTCACCGTAGCTGTTTACTCCTGCCTTAAAACGTCACTCAAATATTATGCCAGTAATTAGTATGGCCAAAATACTTGCCTGGCTACGTTCGATTTTTAGCCAGTACTCACTATACATTTGGTCATGCTTTGTTAGCAACAAATATTCTGTTCCATTTTATAATTATAGTTATTTTAAAATATACTTTATTACTGTTTCTTTTGATAGTTTCTTGCAAAATTTTCTACGGTCAGCTGATTTTCGCTGGTTATATATTGCTTACTTCTGGGAATGCCGATAGTATATGGTACTTTGCGAGTTCCAAATAATGATTGATGTTGGAAAGCGGTGCATGGTGCGATATTTTTGTACGCAACAAATAACTATTGTATAGCGTGCATTAAATTAATTGTTTCACTGCTGTTGTTGCAGAAAGTTTTGGACTAATGCATGAGTAAACATAGGCTGCGCCGCCTGCCATGTTTCTTCGGCACCTTATATGAAACAGTGTTAGAGAAGAAAGCAGTCACAGCAATATCCAGTTAGAAACTAAAAAAAATTTTTCTCACGAACGCAGACCGACTGATTGCAAAAATCTTAACACAATTCATCTGTTTCTTACGATGTCACGGTTACATCTTTCACCTTACAATTTGGTGTCTTGTATTCCGTATTTTTTTCGATGCGGTAGCACATTTCGCGATATTATTAAAAATATGTGTAATACTCGAACATCACATGTGGTGTATAGCTTTCAAAATACTAAACGGGATACTTTTGTTCGATAACAAAATCTAAGTTTCCACTTTAAATATGAAATGGACAAACCGATTACTTAATGTTGTAGAACTAATCGTTAATAGGTCAATATTTTGTTTCTTAACATTTCTGATGCACAGCCCAAAACGCCAAGATTATGTTCTTTTTATATGTGGACGGATGGTTGGCACACCGAACAAGCAAACACCAATCGCTAATGACATAAGTGGATGGTAGGCAAAGCAGAATAAATATTTACTCATGTAGAAAGGTGTGTTCGGAGATTTAAACCCTTTGTTGAAATTTTGAGACCAAAATTTTATCAAAATTTTTTAATTTGACGTTATTTTGTAGAGAATGATGTGGCAAATCGCCAAGCTTGAAATGATTTGATAAATTTTGAGCTCAAAAAATTTTGAAAGCGTCTAATTTGTTTCTGAAAGACTAAAGTAATGCAGCGTTCACAGATAAATGTGTGCATTCACTGCATATTGTAAGATGTATTATCATGTTTATACCTACAGAATTTGTGGCAATCATAATGCTTATTGCTGCGAAATCTGTAGCGTCACATTCCTCATTGTACTAAATTTGTATCAATGTTCACGATTAGTGCTACATCTAAAATGGCGAACTGATGCCAACTGTTGCTACAAAACATATTAATAATTGTAGTAACAATCATCATTGTTCTTAGGAAAATCGTGCAAAGGGCACAACTATTGCACTAAATATGTAGCATTAATACGAATTATTGCTACATGTTTCAAAAATGTTTTGTAGCAATAAGCATGCTCATACGTGCTACAATGTGCAGTGAGTGCACACATTTTTCTGTTAACGCTGCATAATACGTATGATACAAAAGTTTGAACACTGCTCACACGATCCAAATCGCCAAAAATGGAAACATTGGCTATTCAAACATTGATCAAATCTTGAGCAAAAGTTTTGAACAACTGAACACGCGATTAGGTTTACGCTTTAGACAAATCATGAAGATATTCTAGTATTGATATTGAAGTATATATCCCGATGCAACATTAACCAAATAACAACCTAATCACCAGCAATACCATTGTAAGCCAGTGTTGTATTTGTATTGAGACAATGCTAGAGTTTACTGGACTTGTTGTATATTTAATATTAATTATTTGGCATCTATTTCTGTTTGGAAATTGTTCTGATAAAACACTTTTATGCTTTCTATATGGTAATCCAGCCAATAATTAATTTGCTATAATGATTAAACGTCCCATTTCAATAGAAATCTGATATCGATAGATGAGTCATTCAGTGTTTTTGTTGTTCCAATCTACTGATCCACACAACCCCAACACAGACATATAGTTATATAGTAGCAGATTCAAATCATTAGAAGATCATTCATAATGATCAATACATATTGGAAACTCACTTTGCAATAGATCTCTTTTACTGAACTGTATAGGGAAATGATATCTATTCTGTTTGCATGCTAAAGCTATTGCCATTAGCTTTAATTATTTGCATAAAGCTATCTATATATAACTGGCTGCATTTTTGTTGCTAATATCCAGCTGATACGATTACGATTATTATAAGTAGTTGAGAAATCGATAAAAATATATTTTGGCAATTAATTTTTGAGTGGACCGCCCTCGCTTTGGCATATTACGTTCCTGCTCAGAACCGTTTGAAACCATCGGTGAAGAAATCTTGTTAAGGTTATGCATGAGTAAACTTAAGCTGCGCCCCTTACCATCCTCTTTTGACAAAAGCTATTGCCATTCAGTTGTTCACTGAACACAAATTTCATTTTTGCCTTAAAGTACAATTATTAGTTCGGTTCCTATTCCATGCATTATAACTTGAAAATGTTCGCCAATACATTGGTGTTAAAGTACATGGGCCGAATTGCATTCGCTAATGGAGTTATAGAACAGAAAAATGTCGAAATTGGATACGGCTATTGAAATCCAAGTTTTGTTCACTTATAACGTTTTGTATATGGTGTCAAAAGAGGATTGTTGGGAACGCACCTAAGTTTACTCTTGCATTAAGCGTTTAAAGCACATTTGACACATCCAAGTCGTTCCGGTGATGGCAGAACAGATTATCGATGGTATCCTGATCGATAGGCTCTTGTTTCTATCTCTATTCTGACTTTGCGTTGTGTTTCATTTTTATCAGTAGTAGTTTTTCTAATACAGATGATTAGCGAGCATGGTATTTGAATTTTCAAAGTAAACCAGTTTACTTCGGAGGTAAAGTACCTGGACTTTTTAGAGAAACAACGACACTCCTACGGCGTTTTTCTCCTAAGAAAACAAAACCGAACCGCCTGCTATAAGTTTACTTTACCCAGGGCTTACTTTACCACAATCGAGCTGGTTTATATTTATATTTTTACGTTCACTGCTATCTAAATGAATAGTGAACATTTGTATTTTATGAATCCGATTTCTGATTTCTGATCAATTGCAAAGTTGATTAGGGCAAGCCAGATAGATACTACAGTGGATAGATCAGTTTGATAAAACCGCCTCGTTAATTTTATCATTGCAATCATTGTTTATCAACTATGCTTAAATGAATTATTTGTCATTAATTGTTGTATTAACACAGTAGAATATTAAGCTATTTCCAAACATAAAACATATTATATTTTTGGCTGAGAAAAGCACATTCGTGACAGCTTAGGGGCCTGGATTAAAAATTTTGCCTGGGGTGGCTGCAAACCGATGTGCGGATCAATTCTACACATCGATCGGACTGTTAAAAGTTGGAAAACTCTCTGGTGTTGTAAACTGTTGGGAGGGGGCACCAACCTAAACTGAGGTCAGTGATATGTTGTCACAGGGATCCCTCTCAGGGCGACGTGCCTGATGCCCAGGTTCGAGTGATCTAAAATCTGTGAAAAAATTTAACCATTGTAGCAATTAAGAGCAGCAAGGTTTCAGTGGGTACACAGCAAAGATACATTATGAGCCTGACTTTTTGAAAACATGGGTAACTGTAGCAATCAAGATATTTAGAGCAGACATGTAAACCGCAAATGACCTGATAATTTTGAATCTGCTAGACTACTAGATGAGATCGAAAGACAAATTCAGTATTATAAGGTTTGAATCAATCTTGTCTTCCTCCTGGCGCACTTCCACCCTTTAGCTGTTGAACGTTTGGACACCTGTGACAACAGTGTCGCCATAATTTTCCTATTATGTTATATATAATACTTAAAAATTTCTGTAAATTTATCACTCAATTTCAAAAGCAGAATTCAATTTTTTTAGCATATTTCGTCGCTTATAAAAACTATATATCTACAATGTGCTAAAATGTAGTGGATAAACTTGTGTCCTTTGTTTGTGCCGCAAATGATACTGTAAAGATACTAAAACGAGCAATTGATTTTAGTGTTCCTGGTGCTTAAATTTTACAAACAGTTTTAGCCAGATATATAATTAGTTTTCAGCAGTTTGCATGCTCCAGTTACAACTACAAATAAAGTCCTGCCTGAAATTCGATAGGTTTTATTAATCATGCGCACCGCTAGGAATTTGGGTTGCGTAGTAACGAAATAGCAGTGAGAATTGTTTAACATGTAGGATAACAGTGCTTGGTTGTGTTTCGTTTTGAAGAGTAGTTTTAGGGTTATAATATAAGCATTACAAGGATTAGCATTGAATCTGTCAAACGATACACAAATTAATTCGGGCATCAATCGGGTAATGGCTTCCACATCTGAAGTCAAAGTTCTAACATGTAGAACCACCTAACTGCCAAAATGTTTTCGGTTTTATTCGTTAGCAACACTTGATTTCTATACTTTCAAAAAAATGGCGCAGAGATCCGGTGTGGTTCGTTCGTTGCGTGACAAACACTGGGTGTCACAAGAACTCGGCTAATATTTGGTCGAAATGTAGTAATATCGGCACGTGCCTAAGACGTATGTGAGCAATACTTTTTTGTAAGCTTTCCTTTAATTAAATTATAATTATAAATTATTTTTATGAGTACTAGTCAAAAGCAGCTAAAACACTGTCAACTTATAATTAGCGCTACAGAAAGCTAAATTTCTTGAAGTTTTCGTCGTTAATGATGTCTCTATTGTACATATACGGTTATTCTTTTGATAATGAAATTAACCATAGAGATGTGCTCGTGATCTGATTTAATATATACACAATGCATAAATTACTGCGCAACCAAAGTCATTGCATGATAATTCGAAATGTGACACAGAGCCGCACGTGCCTTAAGCAACGTGATTGGCTTCGTTTAGCCAGGAATCATGAAGCTTCGGAACACAGCATTTTATTAGCAA